>CANUHP010000053.1:0-28515 GCA_948150685.1 Rhaphigaster nebulosa
TCTCTTTCTAATAACAAAATTGGTAAAACTTCCTTTTTGTCATTAAAATTCGAAACACTTCCAGTTTTTATGGCGTCGAACATTTCTTTTCTTGAAAGCAAAATACAGTATGGTTGAGATTCTAGTAAAAGAAAAATATATGTAGAAGTAATTTATAGTTCCGTTACTTGATTTGAAAATAAGAATTTTAAATTTCGTTTGAAAAAAAATTATAAAAGAAAAATTTCAAATTGCTACAGCACATTTTTTTGTCAGTAAAATATGGACCCTTGAAGGTATAATTGATGATAAATCGAATGCACGAATCTATACGAATCAAAATTAATCAATACAATTTTCTTAGTTGTTAAACGAATAATAAAAATAACTTACCGCTCTGGGGAGAGTCCATGTTTAATAAATTTATGTAAATATTGGCTTAGTTATTCACTATTACAATAAAAGTTCAGACCTATTTTAACCCATATACCTCAAGAATATTAAGTTTAAGTGATGTTTCATCATTCTGGTTTGTAGTATTTACTGATATATAATAGTTTGGTTCCTTTCTTACATAAGAGAGGTTAATGATTTTGTGTTTATACAAATGTTTATTATTGTTTCAATAATTAATTTTTTGCAATGCGTTAAGTTTTGAAAATATATAATTCATTTTTCGACTTTTGCCCTTGTTTTCTTATATTCTGGACGACTGTGCGTCGGCAGTCAGAATGAATAAGTAAAACACTAACTATTTAAGTAACTAAAGTATTTTATTTAATGGCGAATTTCCCTGACTGATCACTTAATAAAATATAATGGCTATAAATTATCAAGCATCTGTCACTTCTGAAAAGAAAAATAAATCTTTTTTTTACTACAAAAATTAATCTGCAATAAATAATTAATAATAATAATATACATCTTCTGAGAAGTAAAAAACTCCATAAGAATTTTGTGTATTAGGAATAAATTTTATATTCATTGTAGTAAATTCGTTATAAAATTAAATCAAGTTAAAAATTTTGAGCTTGAATATTTTTTATAGCTACCTGGACCACTAGATTATTGTGTTGATAAAAATAATATATACATAAAATCATATAATGATTTGTGCAGTTTATTAGCACTTTTTTGATTCTTCGTTTAATATAACCTGAACAGTTTCTTCATATATATTGACTTTTATCAGAGTGAAATATGTACCTGAAAAAAATCAGTTAAGAAAAATGTTAAGCCGAAACATTTAGAAAAATAATAACATTGCCAGGCGTATCAGGTTCACCATCCCACAGAACAAATAGTCCTAGACTTCTCTTAACACTGGTCACATTACAATTAGGAATTTTCAGTCCTATTTATCTCTAAATATAAGTTTAAACAATACACAATAATTTGAATTTAAAAAAAATCAGCTTAAATATTATATTGAATGTATTAAAGTACACAATAATATGCTTAACATAAATAATTATGTAATTTATTATTCCTGCAGAACCGAAATCGATACTTTTTGGTCACCTCATTATTGCTACATTAAAAAATACATTATTGTTATCTTTTTTTAAAACTTTCTTTATAAAGTTACATTCTAATCCCAGTTTGGATAAAGCCATTATGTCATCACTATTTGTAATAATAACGAAACTAACAAAAAATTGTTATTGCGGTAAATATTTAAACTTGAATATCTAACATTTTTTCTCACAGAAATATACCTCAATTGAATATTTCCAAGAAAAAAAAATTTCTTATTGTGGCATTCTTCTAAATGAACGATACAAAGTATTAGTTCATTAATGAATTCTGTCAAACGGACAGTCTTTTCTAAAGATTTGATAAAAATCATGCATATGTAATCAGTTATTATGCTAAGTAAACTAATCTCGGGCGGGACAAAAATTGTTTAGGAAAGTTTATTTTTTAAGACCAACAGCAAAGATGGAAGAGTTTCAGAGAATACTCATCAGTGGGGAGAGGAGGGTAACCTCAAATCAAAATTGATGGTGTTTTCTTTAGAATGATGGATCGTTCATTATATTACATACTAGAGGATCATAGCAAAGAATTAATTAATATCCCAAGATCAATTCTCTCTTCTGATGAAATTCATCAGGCAGTATAAACATTACTCGCTCGCTGAGGAAAATTCATCTATCATAAAAATATATATCATGGTCAGAGCCTTACATGAAACCCTCTTGTAATTAAAATCAGTTAAATGTCATTTAGTAAATATTTCACAATAATCGTAGGAATCAAATCCGTAATCTCCATACCAATAACCATTGACCAGTTGATCAAGAAAACCACCTTCCATTTTTTTTAAAGTGTTTTTTAATTATTTTAATACTTTCCAGATATTTATTTACATCTGAAATAATAACTGAAAATTAGCAAATTAGGAAATAATGACATGACAGGCATAACGAAAGACAAGACCAGCAAACTCTTCCCGATTTTGATTTAGCAAACGTGCCTCACGCACGATCTCTTTTTTAAGTCGCCTCCTTGCGGATGTCAACTATAGCCATATTTTTTATCGATTGGTATATCCATGTAGTATATAATAGAAGCGAAGAAAAATAGTCCGTTCATGTCAGTCGATTATTGATTATATCGATTATAGTGGCAAATAATTTATCAATCCCTAATTAGTTTAAATTATGTTTGTGTTCTGAACTGTCTGCCGATAAGCTCTGCATAGTCTGCAACAGCGCTCCAGTTCTCCAGCCTGGACATCATTAAAGCGACTAAGCTTTCCGGAACTGACTGTTGTCCAAGGTTCCTATCTAACTCTTCATTTTCTTTAGCAAAGCATGGGCAACAGAAGAACGCATGATCCACTGTTTCATCCACTCTGGCGCAAGTAGGGCACGATGATTGGTCCTCCAGCTTGAAGCGGGCTAAATAGGCCCTGAAGCAACCATGCCCGGTAAGCATCTGGATTAGTAAATAATCAAGCTCTCCGTGTTTCCGTGATATCCACGCTGCAATGTCGGGAATCAGGCGATGGGTCCATCTTCCTGAGGATGAGGCATTCCAGCGTGTCTGCCATCTTTCAAGAGTATTATTTCTCTCTTGTTCCGCTACCATCGCCCATTGAGCATCCAAATCTTCTCGTTTTCGTCGGAATATCCGGTTCCGTTCCTCTACCAGAATGTCGATCGGAGGCATTGGCGATAACACACACTGCGTCATAGTATACAGTGCGAAACGATCGAGCGGCTCGCAGAGCGCTCCTTCGATAAAAACTGATAGCCTTGCGGGCATATGACTTCACTAGAATGGCTTCCTTCCAGATCGGCGCTGCATACAAAAGTGTAGAACAGGCCACAGGAGAAACCTTCTCCTACTTTCTTTAGGTCCCCCGATATTTGGTATAATCCGAGCCAGTGCGTTAATCACTCGGGCTGCTTTACTGCTAACTATGTGCAGATGTTCATCAAAACGAAGTCTGGCGTCGATTTGCACCTCGAGATATCTAATTGATGGCTTGGAGTGGATGTCATAATCCCCAACGGTTAGAGTGATAGTCTCCCATACTTTCCTGCTGGTGATAAGAACTGCCTCGGTCTTATGATCAGCAAGCTGGAGGCCACTGGCTGATGAAAGCCACTGGCGAATGACAGCGATGGCCTTATTCGCATTATAAGTGATCTCCTCCAGGAGCTTTCCTCGGACCATGATTGCCAGATCGTCGGCAAAGCCGAGCGTAGTCGTTTCTTCTGGCATAGGGAGCCTGAGCACCGCGTCGTACATCACATTCCAGAGCAAGGGCCCTAAAACGGAACTCTGGGGTACGCCACCCGTGATCTTGTAGGTTTTCAATCCAGCTTCGGTATCATACCTCAAGATTCTATCGGTGAAGTAACTCTCAATAATACTCACGAGATATTGTGGGACTTCCATCTTTTGCAGTCCTTCCATTATGCAATCCCACCGAGCTGAATTAAAAGCATTCCGTACGTCCAATGTTATAATGGCGCAGTACTTCTTGCCACCCTTCTCCACCTCTTTCCTGCGATTGCCTCTCTAGCAGCAGTAATCACCAAATCGACCGCATCGATTGTTGATCTGCCCTTTCGAAAACCATACTGGTTATCAGCCAATCCTCGGGTTCCTTCACTGAATTCAATCATTTGACCATGGATGATCCTCTTTAGTATCTTCCCTGTAATGTCAAGGAGACAAATTGGCCGATAAGATGCAGGATCATCCGGAGACCCTTTACCCTTTGGCAGGAGTACAAGGCGTTGCTTCTTCCACTGGATAGGAAAGATCCCTTCACGGAGTTGTGTATATCCAGGAAGAGTTCTGGCCTTGACTTAATAGCCACATTCAAGGCAACATTTGGAATATTATCCGGTCCCGGAGCTTTACAGTCCTTTATTCTTTTGCAGGCAAAATCCAATTCTTCTTGAGTGATTACTGGACCTGTTCCAGATCAGAACCCTGAACTTTGGCAAAGAATATTTCCAACCGTCTTGGAAATAACTTGGGTACTATTTTCTCTAACAATTCAGAAGAGCTCGGAGGCGACAGCTTTGTGCCTTTCAGTTTAGCAATGACTGTTTTGTATGGCCTTCCCCATGTATCTTCGTTGACCTCTTCGTTGACCTCTTCGCACAACTTCTTCCAGCTGTTCCGTTTACTCTCCTTTATTGCCTTGTCAAGGTTCTTTTTAGCTTCCTTATGCTCCTGTCTCCGAGCATCGTAAGTCAGACGACCTCTCGCTAGCTGGGCTAATCTTCAGGTACGAAGACATGTTCGTCGTAGAACAGCTATCTCCTCACTCGACCAGTTCACTGTCATTTGCCGATTTCTTCTGTAAGTTCTCGTCATTGACGCATCACATGCATCGGTAATAAACTGCATCAGTTGATTAACCCTCTCTTCAACTGACCCCAATAAGTCAAGTCTTCCCTCCATCATAGTAACAAAGGAATCTCTGTCGAAGGATCGGTAGTTTAACCTTTTTTCTTACAGAACCTGGGGCAAAAACTTCAAAGCAGATAGCCTGATGATCACTATGAGTATAGTGATCACTGACATGCCAATCGTTGTCGCTACAGGCAAGGATTGCGCTTGCACAAGTCAGATCGACTATGGATGTACAACCATTTTTTTGAGAACGTCGGGGTTGAGCCTGTATTAAGGAGAACAATATCGAGCGCAGCGAATATGTCAAGAAGACATTCTCCCCTCCTGTTGGTCTCCCTGCTTCCCCATGCAGTAGCCCATGCATTAAAATCTCCTGCGATGTTGAGGGGATAACAACCTCGCAATTCCTGCACAATGCTGTCCAGCAGTTCCTCAAATTCTTCATGAGATAAATATGTGCGTGTGTGTAGGTATATATGTATGTATGTGTGTGTGTGTGTGTGTGTGTGTGTGTGTGTGTGTGTGTGTGTGTGTGTGTGTGTGTGTGTATATATGTATATGTATGTGTGTGTGTGTATATATATATATATATATATATATATATATATATATATATATATATATATATATATATACATTTATAAAATATATAAATACCATTAATTGTATTATAAAAATTATTTATTAATTGCATTTTTAAAAAAATTGTTTTTATGTTTAATTTTTTTTTAATTAATTAATATTTTACGTTAAATATCAAAATTTTAATATTAATTATGTTACTATCATGTAAAAATATCAGTACGATCTTACAAGGCTATATGCTCTAAGAGCATGGAGCATGAATGTTAATTCAGTAATCGGCTCTCTCACAGGGTTACTGTGGGTGAGAAAGAAAGAAAAAATTTTGGTTTATTATTTGCAATAATGACCCGATATAATCGACCAAGAAACAATTTTTTTATCTCCCCTCAAAACTTTTAAATTAGGCGCCAAAGCCATAGTTTAATCCTGGATGATATTCTGAACCTGGCATTATCATCACCTGTTTTGTTCGAATGTTGTGGCCAATTCAAAAGGATATATTCATGTATGTATTCGAGAGAAAGTCCAAGGTAATGTACATTGTCTCTATGATGGTTGCTGCTAAAATAAACTGGAAGAAAGGTGTCATTTCGAAGATATATATATGATTTGTCATCATTTAATCGCATGCTCTAAAGAGAGTACAGTTTGAGCAAATTTAGGATTTAATGATTTTATAAATAAGTGTGCAATGTAAATAAAGGAGACAGAATTTATACTTGCTTTAGACCTTCCAAGACTGAACGAATTAAAGAAATTTCAAAGCCCTGTCGGATAGAAATGAATCTGCCGGAGAAGACAAGGTGGTATAGTTCTGAGTTTAAAGAGAAGCCCCTCGTGCCGGACTTTGTAAAATACCTAAGAGTCATTCGAAACACGTCCTTTACGAATTATTTTAGCTCTATTACTTCAGTTATGTAGTCAGTAAATTGGTTTTTAGTTGTAGCTTTGAAGACAACACCCGAAAGCCAAATTGATATAAAAATATCATCTTTCTTGCAGTTTATGTTAGTAGCGACCATCATAGAGACAATTTACATTACCTTGGGCTTTCTCTCGATGTAACACGCATCACTAAAGATAATTTAGGGTAATTGAAAATAAAAATTAGATAAAATATAAATATGTTAATTGTTCTTCATTATTAGCAATGAGATCTTTTTATTGTATGCATTTTTTTAAAAATGTTTTATATGAATACTAAGTACATATCCTTGAAAAATGTACGACATTTCAGAAATAAATCGCAGGAATGGAACTAAGTTGTACAGTTATTATTTTGTTAATAAAATAATAAACCAAAGAATAGTAGAAGACTTTCAGGCGTTTTAATGTCCATAAATTATACAGTCTATGCTTTAATTGGATGTTTTCATTTGAGTGGATTGTTTAGAAAATAGTTTAATTTAACCTTTGAAGATAAAAGGAACGTGGATCAGTAATAGGATTGATAATACAGACGTTCTGGCGAAGTCTGGACCAACAACAAAAAAATAAAACTTGTTTTTTAGAAAATCTCGTTTAAGTGGAAAAAAGTTTCGTTTATTTTAGCGCTTCCTAAAAAACAATACATGAATATACAATATATCTCTAAAAACTGGAATGTTATAGTGGACTGAACAACAGAGGTTCCCACAAATCAAAAAGTCTATATTTATAGAGGGACTATAGAAGTTCAAAGGGCCACCCTGAAAAGAACTTTTTTACTAGCCCCTCTTTGAAGATTATTTCTAAAATCTACCATGTGTAAAAAGCCATATTAGTTATATTCCGTTGATGCTGTAATTTAGCCAATATCAAAACACGCCTCGTTTACTTTGACAGTATTAAACGTTTGAAAAGCTAAAGAGGTCTCTTTATTGTTTATTTTAGTATGCATCCTCACTTGCAGACCAATGATTAATTGTGCACAAAGAGACAAGACAATACAATAAAAAGAATTTATATATATATATATATATATATATATATATATATATATATATATATATATATAAGTTATGCGACGGCGAACAAATTGAATTAAAAAAAAGGAAAAGGACTGAGCAACAACTATCACGACTTCTGAAACAAGACTGTTTATTCATAAAAGTAATCCTCCTTATATACAATCGGAATGTTGTTTACATTCCAGGATGGTATTAAGGTTGATACTGCCACGCTCCGGTCTTTAACTCCCCCCCACCAGTTTACGGGGATCTCCGTAAACTTTATATTCAACCCTAACTTGTTAATCTCCTCACCTCACAGAGCGGAGCGGCCAGTCAATCTTAATACCTTACATCTGATCTTTTAATAAAACAAACAACAAAAAGAAAACAACTCAAACGTCCTTCTGCAGCATATACAATAAACAAAAAGAAAATCACTATCACTGTTATCAATTATCACTATCTTATACGTAAGGCTCACAATTCTTCCTATTTATTATTACAAAAACAAAACAACAAAAACAAAAAAAAACAACTTCTTCTATTTACACACTACTATTCACAGAAATTAAAACAAAGGGTTCTTACAGCTACACTTGCACTAAAAAAAAAACTTCCTTATGCTCTGGTACAATTACAAAAAAAAAATCAGTGTGCAGAGACGGGGGTACTCCCGTTCACACTGGTTTTTCGGGTTCTACCAAAGGGAGTTTCAATTGTTCAATGTGAACCGTTCGTCTCTTTCTGGGTTCTTTGACGCTCTCAATGGTTACTATGTTGTGTTCCCTTATAACTATAACCCTAAACGGGCCCTCGTACCGCGTCAATTCTTTCCCTCTGTTAGACCCCATTCTCCGGTAGACGATCGTCCCTATCCGTATCTCTCCCATCCTGTCTCGTACCTTTAGGTTCTCTCTCTCTACCCTCTTCCGTTTCTCCCGTTCTATTTTCCCCCGTACTTTCTCCCAAACCTTCGCTATCTCTAACCTATTACTAACGATTGCCTCCGCCGTTTCTTCATCCGCGGCCGTATTCCCGCAATCTCGTCTCCACCCTCGCACTCCGAACAAAACTTCGATGGGTGAATATCCTGTGATCGAGTGTATTGAATGGTTATATGCAGCTACGGCTTTTCTCATAGCTATATCTGCTTCATCTCCCTGCTCTCCCTGATACACACGTAGATGGTCACTCAGGGTACTATGCAATCGCTCGATATTTCCCCTGCTCTTGGGATGGCCCGGAGTGTTGAGATGCCAATCTTTTCGCTTCCTCTCTAATAGCGACGCTATCAAATTCCCTACCTCCGTCGGATGAAATTCTGTCGGGCACCCCGTAAAACTGAACCCATGTTTGTAGGGCCTCCAACACTGCTTCCGAAGATCTGTCGCATACCTTATACGCCATTGCTACTTTGCTGAAGAGATCTATCATGGTGACCCATTTGAATCCCCTCCACGTGAACGTGTCGACCTGCAGCTCTTTTAATGGCGTGTATCCTGTGGGTGTCTCTTCTTGCCTCCCTCTTGGAGGATGCCGGTCGTACTTCGTGCGCATACAAACTTCACACGCCCCTATAGTTTCCTTGATGGTCTTCTTCATTCCATGCCAAAAATATTTCCTCCGCAATGCTTGTAGCGTCTCGTGCACCCCCCGATGGTTTGTTTTTCCCTGATGATACGCTAGGGTCACTTCCTTTTGTTGCTCTACGTCCATTATCGTTTCTACCATGTATTTGCATCGGATAAACGTTCTATCCACGCCAATTCGTTCAGCTCTCCAAATTCTTTTAATTTTTTCCCATATAGTGGCATTTCCTACATAGAGATGATGGGTTTTTCCCGGTTCTGACGCGTCCCTTAGTGCCCTACAAATTTCGTCTTCTCGCGCCCCTGGTTGTGACCAGATCGTGTTAATTTTATTCCTCCCATATTTGCTATATGCTATTTTCGTCATACCCGAGGTCCTCGTCTTCCAGATCACCTGACGCCGTTTGTCATTAATGATTTCCTCGACTTCTTCCATTTCTACCGGCCTCTCTTCCGCAGGGCTCTCTTCTTCTGGGGACTCCTCTTCTCCCTCCGTCTCTGCCGTGCCGTGGTCACCCTCTTCGCCTGGCGTCCATTCTCTCAGAAATTGCCGTACGTTTCTTGATGTTTCGCCGCTATCTTCTTCGATGGCGTTGACCATGATGGCTCTTGACAACCAGTCTGCCACTATATTTTCCTTCCCCGGCTTATAACTAATTTCCATGTTGTATTGTCCCAGGAACTCCTTCCATCTCGCGACTCTGGCCGAGGATTCCTTTAACCTTCCTACCCATTGAAGCGGTCTGTGGTCGGTGTGGACGCGGAACTTTCTTCCGGAAACGTATGGTCTAAAATGGTCAATAGCCCATACTATCCCTAGTAGCTCTCTCTCCAAGGCGCTATACCTTGTTTCCGCGTCGGTTAGACGCCTGCTAGCGTATGCTATGGGACGCTCTCCTCCCACACCCTCCTGAGATAAAACGGCTCCTAGCGCATATTCGCTGGCGTCCGTGGTAACGGTGAATTGTTTGGTGAAATCCGGAAACGCCAATACCGGCTCCTCTTGCAATTTCTCCATGCATTTTCGGATATTATCCTCCATCACCGGTGTCACGGTTAGTTTGGCCCCTTTCTTTAGTAAATTATTAAGCGGCACCAAATATTCCGCCATTTCGGGTACAAATCTCCTATAGTAATTTAGCGTTCCCAGGAGTCTGCGGATCCCTTTTACATCTCGCGGCACCGTCATCCTCCTAATCGCTTCTACCTTCGCCGCGTCGGGCTTTACCCCTTCCCCGGAAATGGTATGGCCTAAAAAATTAATCTGTCCCTGTCCCAACGTTGATTTTTCCCTGGACAGTTTTAACCCGAATTGCCGCACCCTCTCGAATACACTTCTCAAATGTTGTATGTGCTCGGCCTCGGTTTTGCTGAAAACCAGTAAATCGTCCATATAGACTTGACACACCCCCTCATCTATGCCTCTCAAGAATTCATCCATCAATCTCTGGAAGGTGATTGGGGCGTTTTTTAATCCGAACGGCATTCGGGTAAATTCGTAATGCCCCCTTTCAAAAGTAAACGCCGTTTTGTGTTGGTCCTGTGGGTGCATCCTTATTTGGTGGTATCCCGCTTTGAGATCTAGAGTGCTAAAAATCATCGCCCCACTAAGCCTGTCCAAAATGTCCTCAAACCTGGGGATAGGGTATTTTTCGTCCACTGTATTTTCGTTTAATCGTCTATAGTCTATGACTACCCTATATTCCTCTTTATTTTCTCCTGGCGCGCTCTTTTTCCTTACTGCCCACAGTGGACTATTGTACGGTGACGTGCTATTAACGATAATTCCCTGTTTCTTTAGGCTTTCTAGTTCTTCTCTAATATGCTGTCTCAGAGCCTGCGGATACCTCCTTTCTTTCACATAAGACACTCTGTCTTGCTTTAACGGGATCTCATGGACCGTCCTCCCTGTCACTCCTAACGTACTGCCCTCCTTAAAGAATATATCCCCAAACTCTTTCTGGACCGTTTCTCTCCAGTCTTCGACCCTATTAACCGCTCCTATTCGTGCTTTCTTATCCTTTGCAATCCCCCGGCATTTATATGTCGTTTCTCCTAACCTAATACTCCACTTCCCTTTACTATTCTTTACTCGTGCGCCTGCCTTCCCCAATAGATCGCACCCCGCTATTGCCTGGTACTCCCGAGTCATTTCCCCCACTATGTGCACTTTTATCTTTCCCTTTTTTGCCACCCACCGGTTTAGACCGATTACCGCCTCCCCTTCTACCTTGCACGGCCCTCCCAGTGTGATTAATTTACACCCGCATTTCTGAACACGGAGTGCCCCTTCTCTGCCACACAGTTTTTCCAGTGCATCTCGGGTCATAACAGTGTTTGAGCTCCCTGTGTCCACCAGGCATCTCACTCCCCCTTTCAACTTAATAATTGGCAACCAGCATGACTTACCTCTGATGTTGTTGCATGTCGCTGTGCGGTCGCCTCTCTGCGGGCACTCCCCTCAGATTCCTGCTGGCTTCCTCCTCTCCGCTACCGCTCGTCGTCGCTCACCCCATTGACGGCATCTGCCTCCGCTGCTCCCTGGTTCCTCGTCATCTGTCTCCGAAGTTCCCGACGTCTCCGTCGCCTCTTCCGAAGTTCCACACCTCGGGAATGGACCCGCCTTCCTCCGCACCTTCTGGGTGTTGACCTCCATCGGCTCTGCCCGTGGTGTTTCCCTCCTCCGGTAAATGTATGGGCATTGCCTCGCAACGTGCCCCTCTGTGCTGCACTCGAAGCATCTAGTGCGCGGGCACTGGGCCACTAGATGTCCGGGCCTCCCACAGCCATGGCACTTCCTCTCTTCTTTTCGAGGACCATTCCTCGCTTTCGGTTGTCCCGACCTTCTCTCGCCTACCGAGGGTCTCTCTCTGCTCGTATACGCGGGTTCTTTCCTCCTCCAGCCCATTGGTGTGGTTCTGGGGCGTCTATTGGTCACTCTGCTCCACCCCGTTTCTTCCACCTCCATCCTGGTTTCTTCTTCCCTTGCGCTCGAGTCGATCATCTCCTGGGCGCATTCGGTGAATGAGCGATCTCTCGGCAAGCCTTCCCTCTTTCCCGTCTCTTTCGCCAATTGGACCTTGAGGATGGTCGCCAAGAATGCCATCCTGCCTTGTACCTCGCCTATGCTCAAGGTTTCACGCATTTTTTCCGTGATCTGATTGAATCTTGCCAGCAGCGCTCCTGCGTACTGTCCGCTCGTCTGTCGAGGAGAACGCCTCTCTCTAAACATTTGATAGATGTCCTCTTCCGGGGTCCACCTACCACCACCGAAAGCTTTCTTCAGCCTCTCCTTCATTACCGGCCACGGTGTCTCCTCATCTGCTTGGATTAGATTTAGCACGTTCCTTTTTACTCTGCACACCAGAGCTGCCTTCAGTGTTTCGGCATCCCCAGCGTTAACCAGATTCTCCGATGTCTTGGCTTGTATCCTCTCCATAAGGCGATCACCACCCTTCAAAAAATGGTTTAACTCGCCAATTTCGCCGCCGAAGCGCTCCAGATCAGAAATCGCCCTCCGGAGGTCCTGCGATGTCGCTGTCCTTAGCTTCATCCACTCCAGAGCGTTGGCATGAGCTTCCGCCATGGTTTCTCGTGGTAGTGAAGGTAAGTCAGGTACATTAAGCACTGCCGGTCTTACTATGCCTTCTGATGCCATCTCGATTTTTCTTCGTCTTCGCCTGGTTCGAAAAGTAGCAGAAGACAAACGAGGACGGGATATAAAAAAAATTTCCAAAAAAGCAAAAAAAAGAAAAGAAAAAGGTCTCGCGTTACGGTTCCCGGGTTTCGGCACCAGTTATGCGACGGCGAACAAATTGAATTAAAAAAAAGGAAAAGGACTGAGAAACAACTATCACGACTTCTGAAACAAGACTGTTTATTCATAAAAGTAATCCTCCTTATATACAATCGGAATGTTGTTTACATTCCAGGATGGTATTAAGGTTGATACTGCCACGCTCCGGTCTTTAACTTATATATATACATATATATACATATCAGCTATGGTATTCTTGGTGGGAGGCGGTAATATGAATGTTTTTATGGATGTTTTTAATTAGTTGGAATGTTCAGTAAATAGTTCATTTTATGTAAAATTTTATGTAATTAAAAACATCCATTTAATGCATGGACTAAATCCTCTATCCCATAGGGAGGGGCATCGATACGTATTTCAGCTATAGTATTCTTGGTGAGTGGCTGTAATATGAAACCATTCCAAATGCTTGGCTTGAATCATGATAATTCAATTCGTATAGTATGTTTCTTTATAAAGTTATTTAGAGGTGCCATTAATTTAAATAATGTACAGAATGCAAAGACTCTGCACCGTTGGTCTCGGCATTTCTTCCAGAAGCAGATTTTTAAAATATTATGAGCCATTTGAATGATTGCCTATTACTAAATTTACTACTTAAAGTGTTTTTAAAATATTATCAACCTTCCGGTAGTTGAATTATTCACATTTTCTCACATACTATTGCATTAGGTACACTCTGCTTTGACAATAATACAATATATATATCTTCAGACAACCTGTATATTGATGTTTAGTGAAGAAATGTTGGAGTGTCGTCATAAAAGCCGTTATCATATATGGGAATACATATGAACATTTTATATAAATAACAATAAATTTACGGAATCCACTCCTTCTACTTAATACTATTAAATATAAATATTTTAAAAAATTATTTGAATTTAAGTGATTCTATTAGAAGATATTTAATGAAATTCTGTGCTTGATTTGGTCTGTAAATCAATTTATTGTAGTAATGATATTTGATTCACATGAACAATAAAAGAGGTAGAAAAAAAGACGTTTGTCATTCAGGTCAGTTTAGCTTCCTTACCATTTCTCTTGGCTACTTAATTGCATTTATTGGTCGTCAATGATTTGTCGTTTGAGAATAAAATATACGGAACGAGCCGTTTTTGAAACATAATCGTGTTAAGGCAAATACATCAGCGTATACACAAGAGAAAGTGGTTGATTAAAGTTGACAAAATTGATATTGGGCCGTTTTAAGACTAATCCAAAATGTATTCAATATGCCTCGAGCAACGAAATTGTGTATAATTAACTAATTCTTAATTTTTCTCCAACTTTAGGCGAACTCGCTCCAGCAATTTTCGAAATATAGGTGTGTCAAGGAAGCACCTCCTGGATGTCTAAAAAGAAAAATGCGAATGGAAATTTTATCAATATCAGATATTTTTCTTAGAATTGAATAGAAAATAATACCAATCTTAATTTCAATCAAAAATGTCACCACGATTATTACCAAATTTATAATAATAAATTAAAGGACTGCAAATGTTTAATTTATTTTAGAGTATGTCACACTTTGTTCCAAATTACTTTCTTATTCGTCGGTTATTTCCGTTAAAATCGATACAATTTAGTGTATTTTTAATCAACTAATCCACCAGGCTCCATAAATTGTGGACCGGTATTGTCGATTTTCATTATTTAATAAATTCGTTGAAATATCAGTTTGGGGCAGTAGGTGGCTCAACTAATATCACAGCCGAGTGGGTATTAAGCGCAGCCGTTACCCCCTTCAGCTCCGGTAAATTGTCTCCGGGTCAAAATATATATCGCGGGGTAGGTAGGTATTACACATATTGGACATGTGCAATATGTGACGAGGGGCTTTGGTCGAGGGATTTATGTGAAAACATATGTCCCAGTTTTATTTTTAGACTCATAAAACCATAGCGCCCCCTCCCCCTCCCTCCCCCCCCCGCCTAACAAATTCTGCTCCAAAACTCTGAAAAATTATTAACAGCCTACCCCACCTCTGTCAGGATTCAGGAACCCCTAATATCGTAAACTAGTCCTAAAACACAGAAAACGAAGAAGGCTTTACGGTTCAGATCATTGGTTAGGGGTGGTTAGGTGGTTAGGTGGTTACAATGAAAAGTTTCCAATAGATGCATTATAAATAACAAAGACATGATACATATTCATGGGCATATTTGTTCATGGGCAATAATCATTAAAAATTGTAATGTTTATTCTACACATTTACTAATTAACAGATAAATCGCAATTGTTGTTTATAAAAAGAATATTTGTTTTCGTATATAACTTTAACAGCTTCAAGATATGGAGATATTTAAACTGCTTGTTTATTATAAAGTAATGCAATATCCAAAACTGGAAAATAAACTTATGTTCCATCACCTTTCTAGTTATAAATTTGTAATCAACCGGTTTTATTATATGCATATATATATACTATTCTCAAGAGCATTTCAACTACGGTGATTCATTTTTGCTCAGCATTAAAAATTACGTAAACTGTAGGAGAGGACGGGGATAAATTGGACGTGGGGTAACATTAGACACTTTCGTATTTTCGGCATTATTTCCTGAAGGCACTTGAATTTCAGTGATTGTCATACTAAAGTGAGCCAATATAACTAACTACATGTCAGTCTCTGTTTCAAACCGAAAAGATAAGTAGGACGAAAAGATAAAAACGATTTAAATGAAGTCTATAAAAGTGAAGCCTAAAGGGGTAATGAACAAATTATGTAGATACGCGTTCTACATCTTAAGCATACTATTATCTAAAAGGACAATCCGTTTTTCGTTTGTAAGGTCTAACCGCGAAAATTACTGAACTGTTTCAAAAATTTTAACTATACCATCTTCATAGTTTCTAGATGGTTTTGCAATAATAAAAATTACCGATATCGATATTGCGTGCGTATAAGCCGAAAAACCACTTCTATATTTCATTTGCACGTAGAAAGAAAAGTATACATCTACACTGATTACACGATTATGCTTAATTAAAAGATTGTTGAATTGTCTAGAAAACAAAAAAAAAATCATTCAAATCGGACCAATAATAGCAAAGATACAGTGCAATCAACATTATAGCCATGTTTTTATTTTGGTACCGTTGCAGGTCGGAGGCACTGCAGAGCATAAGCGCGCTGCTATTTAAAAATTTATTAAATTGAGCATCATAAAAATATTTGTTTTTGGTATCCCTTGTTGCTTTAACTAAGGATGAGTGATTGTTAAAAAAGTAAGAGTATCCGTAACAGAAAAAAAATTATCAGCTCAAACGTTAATATTAGATTTTTTTAAGGAATTATTTTTAGATGAGATCATTTAATGCCATAACTCAAAATTCATGATTTTTTCAGGTGATACATTCGAGGTTTTTAATACTGTATTAAATCTGAGTAACTGTAGTACAAAATAAAATAAAAAATAGTACGTTGGCCTTGAAAACTCAGAAATGACGCTCACCTAGTTAAGATTTCCTGCAATTTTCCCAGCGGAATAGAATAAAAAAAAATAATTTTCGAGATATGATGCTGTTGCAGCAAATTAGCGATATGCTATATAAAGTGCACGTGTTTTATACCTTCTTTATAAAGGCCATTTATGCGTAATAAATTATATTAGACAAAAGAACATTCAATTAATCAGATTATAATTAAACGGAGTTTAAATCATTATGATGGATCGGCCATTAGTCTTAATTCGAGGCTTCAATCTGGTTTAATATAACTGGTGCAACATATATAAACCGGTTTAATTGAGTTTAAAGGAAACTAAGTTTAAACTACGTTGTTGCGAAAGCTCTTTTAATCATTTGGCGTGGTTACAACACTGGACTGGGTAAAATATTTCAAGTTATAAAACGAAAAGTTTCGTGACCTTCTCTGAAGTCGAAAACAGAAATTAAGGTTTCATGGAATCCGGCATTGTTTACCACTACTACTCTTAATAGCAGCAACGGATTTTTTTTTTGTTTTTTTTATGCCACTTTACATAGTTTTAATTTTAATTTACCAACTTCTTCTAACAGTAACAATTAAAATGACCATTTAAGGTAAACCGCAACTATTTACAGCCCATCTTATCAATGAAAAATAATAAGAAAATAAACTTTAATATTATATATTGTTTTAATAAGATACAACTAATATAAGATTATGACTTTTATAATATGAACCAAAAAAGTTTGCCCTTTAAGAAAATATTCAAAATGTAATGTAGGTTATAGATAATGACAATACATGAAGTTAAATAACAAAGTGGAAAAGAATAGAGGGGAGAAGATGCCCTATTAGAGTTGTTCCATTTGTTACCTTTCGGCACATTAAATCAGGTGGTTCGATACATAGCGGAAGGGAGGGGAGAAGGGGTGGAGAGGGGAGAATGTTGAGGAAGGCCCAAGGTATTCTTTGGAGCGGGGAGGGGAGGGGGTAGTGGTCGTATTAGGGGTTGCTATTAGTGGCGGGAATCACAGTTCATTTACTGCGCCCATCGATAGGATACCGGTTTCTCGGCCTTTTGTCAGTCTCCGGTCTGAATGGTGCTCTAGCCATGAAATCCGGGATAGGTTTATTCGAGACGAAGAGCAATTGCAGACGAAAATTTTATTTTTGTTAAAGATTTCTAGATATTTTTAAGGCGATTTACCTAATTACTTTTAATACTCAACACTAATTATAATGGATTAAAATTAAACTTTATGTATATTTTCTACTACTTGCCAGTTTTTTTTTTTTTTTTTTTGTTTTTTTTGGGCTTAAGACTTTCATTGAAGTCCTATACAGCCCGGAGTTTTATTTTAGGTCATAAACGTTGCTCCAGCAATAAATTAAGGTTTACATAAATGCTGATATGCTAAATATAATTTTATATTCTAGCATCAGTTACAATTTGAAATTTTAGAAAAATAAAATCGTACCCACGGATACGTTTATATAACTGTATAGAAATATAAACTAAATTACTCTTTTTTTTTCCAGAAAATTGTTTTAAACCTGGTAAAATATTTTCTCTTTCAGTTAGTTAGCAAATTCATTCGAAGTTTATATTCATAAATTTTCTATTAATACTAACAAGGAGAGATGTTTAATTATTTCAAATAAATAAAATTAAAGGTACTTTGGAGGAAGGCATTTTGAAAATTAAGTATTTAAGCTCTGTCCTACAATTTCAATGAGGATAAGACCTAGCTGATATTCAAGAACATTTAATTGTGCATTGAGGCAACGAGTTAAACCGAAATTGTTAGAGATTTATTCGAGAAAATTGTAAAAATGTGTGAAATCGAAGATATAAAGTGTCACTTCTGGCAACTCGATTTTGGCGAAACATTTGCGGTGACATCACAGGCTTATACTGCCCTCCTTAGTAAGAACCTAGGATCTTCCAAAAAGTTATATTTAAGAATTTTGTGATATAATATCTTATTATTTTTAAATTGTTAAAAATACAATAAATGTAATAATTTTCTCAACTTTAATGCCTCAGAATACATTATATTTACTCCCAGAAATCGGTTTGCTTATTACAAATGTAGTAACTTTCGTAATACTTCCTCTTCCTATATATTTCATATATAGGTAATTAAAATAAAACCAGTATTATACCTCCTTTATGATTATACTAATAATAACTGGAATCTATTTTTAAACAAATATCTGCGGTTGTATCAAACATTTGTTTCAAGCAGAATGACAAATTTTATATTCAATAATAAATATCACTTTTTTCCGTAAATAACAAATGATTAATACAAGCCTTATTCATTATTTTTAAAACAGTATGCATAAGGTTTATCGTTCATGAATAACAAATAACAATTTATTCCCGATTTACATTTCATGAAGGAACGGAAAAATACATAATTTATAAAACATATTATTTGCAAATTAATATTTTATGACCTACTAAATATTGTATTCCATATTAAATTAAAAATAAATACATTACCATATAAATAAATATATAATATATTTATAAAAATTTAATATATTTTAAAAATTAAATATATGTAAAAATAAATACATTACATGATATTTTATTATATCATTATTCCTAAATTTACTACTTACTTATGACATTTATTTACTGAAATAATAAAATTTTAAATTGCGATGACTGCGTTTATTTATGTGTGAATTATATCAATGTCTAGGCAAAAGAACGAAAAATTACCTGCATACGTTTAGCAATTTGAAAAGAATATGAAGTATTTCACATTATACGAAAAAAAAAATAAACGTATCTATCTAATGATTAATTTTCTAACACCTAAAAGAAAATTATTGAATAAGCACTGAGCAATCAAATAAATTTTCTAATAATAAATTCGTTATTCAAAATAATAGAATAAGTTTAAACGAACAATAAGTATTTTAAATAACTAATAAAAAATTATTCGTTATTGGATAGCAGTATTTATCGACCAAGATAGGCAGATTGAAAGAATAATAAAGATAGAAGAGATATATGATGATCATTTTTGGTGATTCCACACAGAAAATAAATCGATGCGTGCTCCAGCGTTTCATCCAATGAGCTAGGAACTGAGGAAAAAAAATACACTTTCCAGTGCTTTTCAAAAATGAAAAGTTTAATAAACATCGGTCAAATGCACTTCTATAAGTTTACTCGTTAAATTCTACATTTTTCTCAATTACCGAAACACCATTTGCGAATTCAATAAAAATAAAGCCATATTTAAGTAAATGTGGTTTATTAATTTAAACTTTGGCTGGTATAGAACAACTGAACTAACGGCTTCATTACATTGCACGAAGATATTATCGATGGAACCGGAAAGGTCAGAACGGAGCGAATATCTGTTAATCAACATAACCTAGCAGTTCATTTTCATCCGACCGACAATGAGCTAATTTTCATTCGTGCATTTCCAATGTTAACAAACTAAACTGTAAACGGTGTGTAAATGAGTCCCCTTCCGTTGCACCCTGATGGGCCAATTTGCAAGCATCGTACCCTGCTAGATATTTTTCCGCTCGGATAGCATAAGTTCGTTTGCATGCTTATTCCTTAAAACTTGCTTGAGTGCACCGATTAGCCCTAACGGTCTGAATGTAATTAGAGTTTCCTTCGACTAACATAACGGCACTATGTATTATTCATTAGGCTATGCTTTCCGGTATCTATTATGGTGTGCTATAAAAGGGCAGAGTCACGAAGTTCCGACATTTCGATAATAGTTTGAGAAACTTGGGCATTCGCTATTTGATCCCAGACTGTACACTATTTCTTGCATCAAAATATAATTCAATAGTCTAAAATTAAATCTAATAAATAATTAAAATAATGCTTTTATAGTTTGGTTTTGTAGCAACGAAGAATTCAGAATCACGTTTGACACTTGTATTTTTATTAAGATAGTTTTTCTAGGTGATGACGAAATTACATGAATAATGTGTTTATTTACAAATTATTTTAACTTGATTTAAGTATAATATACTGCATTATATGGTGAATTAGTCTTATCAGTATCTATCATAAAGAATATAAATGAGGAAAGGTGAATGTAATCACATACTTTATTAAATAATATGTAAAAATAAATCTAGATAACAGAAATGAGAAAAACTAAAAAGAAATAAATAAGCATAAATATCTAATGATAATTTAGAATAAATAAAGGTAAAAACAGCAATCTGAAATTAAACACTGACATGCGTAATATTAAATACTTATGTAAATAAAGTACGTATGTAGATTGGTAGGTATCCGTCATAACCGTAGAAGCAAGCTCACCATACAAACTTTATTAAATTAAAAAAAAAAACCTGTACCACTACAACTCGTGAAGTGTCTTGGATTCAGCAATTGGTAAGGACCGCACTGTTTGTGCAAGGAGATGATGCAACGGTTGTGCAAGAAGGTGATTCAGCCGAGATCACGCTCAACCGCCAGGTTTTCCCCCAATCAAGGGTACCCACTTTTAAGAGGATGGGTGTCCCTGGAGGGTCTCCCGATCCACGGCTGAAAATAGAATAAATAATTACGTGCCACCGGTCTCGAACCGGCTCTTTGTTAGATTAACGTTTATTAAAATTAAGTTTTAAATAAAAAAATATTTTATAAAAAAAGAGTCAAAACGGGTGTTTGAAGAAAAAAAAATTTATTAACCAAAAACATGAAACTTATTGTGGTTTGGACCATTCTATTGCCAATTAGACAAATTTATTGTCATTTTGAGTGTATTTCTTGAAAATACCTGCAAGAAAAAATGTAAATAAATAGTTTTTCGTGTTTTTTTTTTTTTTTATAATGTTTTATAATGAAACAAAATGGACTAACTAATTGAATATTATACATTCAACTAATTCGATCAATTCAAATTCAAATTAAAAAAAAAAATGAAACCAAAGGAGTCGGAAAACTGAATTTTGAAAAGGTAAAATGATTGTGAGCCATAAAAACAGCAAATGATAATATTACAGTATACTACTACTGATTTATTACTATAGTATTTTATTACTTTAGGAGTATTAAATTTCTATTACCTTTAAAGCAACAACTCAACTGATTATACTGCGAAGTCCATTGCATCGTCTACTAAGCTGTTGGGTATGGGCACTGAGGTACTTTTGTATTGACCTTTTTTAAATATTTAAGATTCTTTTCGTATAGATAATGATAAAAATCCACAAAAAAGGAACCTATAGCATGTCATGAAATACCCATAGAAAGTAAAAAGAAACTAGATGATTGATCTCTTTCAGAAACCCTTAGTCATTTCAGGAGAATGAGCCTAATACGTCAGATTGTTTATTTGCCAAAACAAATAACTTGGTTGACAGATTTTGAAGTAAGAGTGGATAGCCATTGTATATAAAATAAAGATATTATGTTCCACTAAAAGCACTCTTAAGAACTCATTAACAGCTTCAATGCAGGCTTAACCTTACTATTATCGTTATTCGTTATCGTTATCCGATATATCGTCATCCCTTCCTATAGTTGTATCGGTCGTTTCCAAAACCACATAAGTCACAAAATTATAATTCTATATAAACAATAAAAACTGTGTCATTCACAAGTAAACAAAATTTCAAAGAATTTTTTTGGACTGAATATAGTGTTTGAATTTAAAAAGATTGAAATATTTAATAATCTTTATAATTTATGAATAATAAAAAAGATAGAAAAACTGTTCTTGACTTAAGCAGTTTTAGCAAGAAACAGGGTTATGAGATATTTAATTTGAACAAAACAGTGATATTTATCATATTTTTAATTAAAACTAATCAAAATAACAGTCAAATATCACGTTATTATTAACATTTTCATGACTTATTATCATTATGGTACGTAATCATGTTCTCCATAATACTCATCTGGATTATCTTCAATATTTGTAATAGGCAGTTTCGATGATCATCTTTGGCTGACACAGGTGATGAAAGTTTTTCATCAATCCATCAATAAATTCCTCGGCTTCAATATTTCCTTTTTTATCGGAATCGTAATGAAAGCCCTTGTATATCAAAGGGGCAATTGTTATTTTTTATTAGTATTGAATGTTATTTTTTATTGAACACTTCTTCCGTACGATTCTGTTGACAAGTATTTTTTTTTGCATAAATTCGCCCACCATTCCTTTAAGTCCAGATCATCTCAAGTTTTCATTTATTTGACGGTAAATGTTGAACTGGAGTACTCGTAACCAAATGAAAGTATTCTTCTGGGATCTAGATCCGATCATTTTTTTTTTTGTATTACCCCAAAATCGCGGTGATCGTCTGTTTTTTAAGCAATGAACGACGATTAAGCAGTACTGTTAAAAGAGGAAGGAGTGTACAGACTTGCGTACTTTCCACCCAGATTATGCATAAGTCTACCTACTCGGAATCTTTCAAAACGAAAAAAGAATTCGGGCAAAACTTCGACGTAGTGGTCTTTTATATGAACGATTCAATTAAAAACAGTGTATATCTATATATTTTTTACACTCTATAACGGCAGGTAACTCGCGATATATTCCATTAACGCCAAGAGAAGCTAAAGCAGATAAATTCCAAGGAGATAACAATGGATAGAGGTGGAGTGAGAAAGAGCAGAAGGGCTAATGTTGCCTTGGAAGCGAAGCTCTATCCCATTTCCAGCCCTTTCCCGCGGGATCTAACTAAAACCTGTCTCATTTTTCTTCTTATTTTATTAGCACCGTGAATATTTTATTTCTCTATTTCCCATATTTATTCTCTTTATATTTAGGTCGGGTCGGCTTCCCGCTTTAAATGGAATTGTATCCCGGCGATTGAGGGCGCACATATCTGGGCCTTCCGAACGAATAAATCCAAACCGATACGTGGTGTGCACTCCTCGAGCAATTTAAAACACATTACTAAAATACTTAGATCCCAACATGTGTTTCAGCACCAGGAACAGTTTGAATAGAAAATAAATTTCAAATTTTTGCTCAACTGCATTTATCATCCTTAAACGGGCCATAGAACCATACTTTCGAGAAAAAAATAATGGAAATCTTACAGTTGAAAAATTCTGTAAGGTGATGAAGATTAAATTACCACTTTGGATTGTTTCGAGTAATTATATTATGTATAAATAAATAAAGTACACAATTATAGAAAGAAGATAAACTAATCTGAAAGACCATCTCTAATATAATACATTCCTCAAATTACTGAGGGAGTGGGAAAGCTCAGGAGGTAAGGCACCGAGAGCTTATTGGGGTTGCAAGTTCGGCTGTGGCAGAAAAAAATATTTATTCCGTTAATTTCATTTCAGCCATGATTCGATTTCATTTTAGCCAAGAGTCTCTCTATGCAACTGGATTTGGATGTGCGTCTCTCTGGCAGCTAGTCCATGATTTTTAAGTGAATTGGCTCACTTCTGTGGTATAGTCAGCAAAGGTCTCCTAACATTACCTACAAAAAAGGTCGAGTTACATTTTAGGCTAAAACTAACGATAACGTACCTACGGTGCTTTAGAACAGTGAAATTTTCGTTTTTTCCCAACATTTCATGAATTTTACACTCAGTTCTTTGCGTATATTACGAATACGATGATCCGAAAATCGAAATTAGTTTCAACTTTAGAACATCTACACATCTTACTAAGTCAAATTAGTGTAAAGTTAGCGATAAGAAGGTTTTTCCTGAAAACCCGAAAATTGTAAGTGTTTGGCGCTCAGTAAAGCGATTATCGTTAGTTGAAAATGTAATACGCCCCCCTTTCTTTTTATAGAAAATTTTGAGTTCAACAACATTCATTTGCAACTTTTTTTGTAAAACGCATATTTTCATTATAAATGTTCTAGAATAAAATTTCACTAGATATACGTAAAGAGCGGTTATCGTTAGTTGAAAATGTAATCGGTCCTTTTTTATAGGACATTTTGTGTTGAACTTTTGTTTTTAACTTTTTTTGATCACTTGAAGTGTTGTGATTATATGTTAACAAAAACGGTGAGTTATCCATATCGTTGATGTGTTCGTAATATTTGATCAAATTTATATTTATTGAGTCAATAACGGTCAGAATGAAAAAATAGATATTAATTATTTCAAATACTTTAAAAATCACATGCCATATCACAAATGTTTACATTTTCACTTGAGTGATTTTTCTAATAGACAAATGACTGAATCTGGAGAATAAATTATGAATGAGAACTATTTTTTTTATGTTCACTATGCTGAGCCACGTTAACAATGGTGTCATTCGTTCCCAATCTCCCTTGTACAGTTTTAATCTTGATGAGTAATCACTTATGGTATCTTTGAAGGCTTTTATGATATCCACAAAAGACGAACATTTGCCCATTGTGTGAAGCATTTATATCTACAATTTATAAAGGAAAGATACTTAACTAACATAATTTTTAGAGCTATCTTTTCACTAAACGTGCGTTAAATGCAGTAGTTTTGAAAGAGCATCATATGTTAGTTAAGTACCCAGGAATGATACTTAACTTACATAGTTTTTAGAGCTTAGATATATTTTCATTAAACGTGCGGATAAAATATTCTAAGTATACATCAATAATCAAATGGCGTATTGAAATGCAAATGCAATACTAACGAATGTTTTTGATTCATCCGGCTCAAACAAAAACTTGAAATCATAATGCAATACCTTAAACGTTTCAAGTTGAAAACTTAAGCAATTTTTTTCGAAAGTACTTCGTTGATGACATTTAGAATTGTCCAGCTGAATTTACCGTAGACCATTTCTACATTCAAGAAGTTTCCATCTTCTCTAAGCGCTACTCGTGTTGGAAGGGTTTCAGCCCATTTAATGTTGTGATGGGTCGCCCTAGCATTGGGTGTTCCAACTGGCAATTGCTTTGTGGATGGTTGCCACGGCAAAGTGTTCTATTTGTAAAAGGCTAAAATAATTTGTTCATTTTCAATTAATATAACGCAGAAATATATATGCCAATAGTTTATGAGAATTTCCATAGATACTAAGGAATAATATGAAAATTATAAAACCATTTGTACTCTCAAAAAACAATTATTTTAAAAAAATGTATAGGTATTATTTTGCAGGCATCGTTTTAAAAATAACTACCTATTTTTCAAAGGAAAGCTGTAATTGAGTACAATTAATAAATTTCATTTCGTGCCCCGCTACCTCGCTCTACTGACCCAGTGAAAGATCACCTTGAGACACAAGAAAGAAATAGGAACAATCCCAGATAAGATAAGACAAAAGCCGAAGGCAAAGGAGTCCCGGACAGGAAAGTGGGATATCAGTCAGATCTAAGACTGCTTACTGCTTCAGTGAAGTGGCTACTAATCTCAACAGGGCCGACTGAGCTCAGATTCTGAGACAAATGCCCCGTCAATGGCAGCACAAAGTCAGTTACAATTACCTCCTTATCTCCCTTATCAGCTGGCAGCTAAGTCCCGCCGGATTTATTTGCCGGAAGAGGCCGCCGGAACATCCGACCCCACTGCTATCTGTCGGAGTTTTATCGCAACGCCCCTCTTCAGGCTTCTTTGAAGCCCCTGCTAGCTCCTATAATATATTAAAACTCTTATTATGTCATTTAGTCAGTCTGTTGTAGTCAGTCTAATATTAGTCTGACAGTCTGATAATGAATTGATAATTTAGGTCCCCTATTTTTTATTTCGATTCAAACTAATCATGTAATACCATGAATGAGGTAGACTTCGCGAGAAATTCGATCACACAATACCGAAAATACCTCCCGGGCTATGATTGTGATTTTATATTAATTTAATAAACACGCGAATATTTATGTAATTCCTGATATCTTCATATCTATGTTTTCTTTATGTTTTTTTTTTTAGTAATATGGTGTTATTTCGTTATTAAAGATTCAGTATTACAGGTGTTGTTATTCGCAATAACTCCTGGTTTGTTAAAATTAAATTTTTGAAATTGATCGTGTATCTATCATGTTCATAAAATTTAAAATAAAAGTATTGTTAAAAAATTAAATAAATGCATACCAAATATAGATCGCACAATATAAAATATTTTGTTTATATGCATTAATTTAGAAGATAATAGGCAAAAACGTTATGAATGATTTATGTATGTATTCACACTTGGTGGAAATTGCTTTTTATATGCACATGAAATTATGTGCACATAAGACTCAATGAAAAATGGCAAATTAGATTATTATATACTATATATATACTAACTGATATATCAGTTAGGAATAAAATAATTAAAAATATCAAATTTTAATGGCCACAAATCTATCCATCACCATTATATCCGATTACTCAAGCTCTAAAATAGATCAATTAAAAAATAATAAGTAAACTCAGAAAAGGTTCTTAATAGTAATATATTATCAGTTTCCTGAAATTTACTATACCATTTAATGTTGCAAAAAAAACAAAAAACAGATTGAATTTGTACACATTGCAATTTAATGGTTACCAGATATAGACATATCTGAATAAACTTTTTAAAAGGCAGCATCAGATTTCGGGTTTTGTGTAAATTTAATTGATAAATCTGAGGTTACAAGAACAATTTTTTAGTATTCATTAAAGTAATTTAGGCTTGAAATAGAGGAAGTAGCGCCTCATATTTTGTTTATGTGTTCTCAGAAGGAAATGCAGTATTCCAGGTGAGAACACTAATATTTGATATCAGCGTAACGAAAAAACTCGATTAAGCTATTCAAGATTGGCGAATCGTGCATCGCTATTTTTTTTTTTTTTATTTCCAAACATTTAAACCGAAAAAAAAATGAACCCGATACAAAAAAAAAAAAATATCTGAATAACAAAATATTCCCTACGGGGCAGCAGTATAACATATAATGGAAGCGAAAAAAAAGGTCCCATCCCTTTTATCCCATAGTGTATAAAACGTGCTTTAGCCTGTAGTATGATTTAGATGGCATAGCGTTTCCTGGAGTCCACTAGAGGACGGAAGGGATACCTGTACGGCCCGAATATCAATATCCCATTTCCTGATGCTCTCACCCCTCGGCTGCTGACAAATAGTCTCGCCCGTGACTGGCTAATCTGCTGTAGGCTATTGTAATACTTTCGATATGGTAATATGCCTGGGAAGCGCTCCTATTTGTGAAGGGCTGTTTTCTATGGGGACAATTTAAATTTCAAATCAAATGCTTTCATCGGAATATTAATTTGTACTATGATTGATAACACCACATCGTCTAACCAACGCGTACAGCTGAATGAAAACT
This sequence comes from Rhaphigaster nebulosa, assembly GCA_948150685.1. Taxonomy (NCBI): domain Eukaryota; kingdom Metazoa; phylum Arthropoda; class Insecta; order Hemiptera; family Pentatomidae; genus Rhaphigaster; species Rhaphigaster nebulosa. The sequence goes on from CANUHP010000053.1 coordinate 27,452, forward strand.
TTTAGCAACATTATTATAACAAAAAAAAAACCAGAAATAAAATATATTTCCTGTTTACTTATTAATCCAAATCCAATTTCCTGAAGACCATATAAATTCCGCAGAGTACACTATTTTGAATTAACATATGATGATGTGATTAAGGGCTAATAGATATCATGAAACGTAAAAAAAAACAACAAAGAAATACTGAAAATAATATCAATTCACAACTGGAGTAGTAAAACATTTTTTTTACGACTCACTGACACAAACTTCAAGGTTACCCTTACAGACAAAAGACCTATCAAGCATGTCAATACTTCATAACATATACTGGATGAGAGCTATTTGTGATTTAAAACAAATCATTTAATTATTTAATATTTCATAAAACAAAAAAAAATTTATAATAGGTGGAAGAACTAAATTGATTTTAAGTAAACCATTTTATTTTTATTTAATTTAATTTTATTTACTTTATTTTATTTATTCGAATTGGTATTATCACAATATGTTCTTTACAACTAAAATACTAATACAAATATATTACCTAGACAACCTTAAATACATACACTCTGAACTAAGTTTCTTTCTCTTACAATGCTGGATTCCAGGAGATCTCAGAGATTCCATTTTAACCTCATCAATGAAATTGAAACCAGTAATTAAGAGCCAGATAGCCACGTGGGCTTAAGACACGATTAAAGAATTCCCTGCTGTGACTCCAATTGTCACACATTACAAAAGGTTTTGGAGACAAAGCCTTGAAACTTCAAAGAGAATAACAAAGATGGTGTTGGATGTGGACTAGCGGATTGCAATGATCAGAAGGATTCTGTAGAAATTTTGGAAACTTGCTAGATATCAAGTCTAGAAATGGATAGTATAGAATTTATATTGTAAAGTATTGTTGTAAGAAACACTGACTTGGAGCGGCTCTTTTCCTATTCCCTCACATTGTTCAACAAAATAATCTTTACAGTTAAAGAGGCGGTCAAACATTTATATATCACAATTATATATATATATATATATATATATATATATATATATATATATATATATATATATATATATATATA
>CANUHP010000054.1:0-123824 GCA_948150685.1 Rhaphigaster nebulosa
GAAATCAAACAATTTGAATTATGAAGCGAGTATGGAGAAGGGTTAATATGAATATTTCTAAATTATCAGTATATTTCTGGAAGAATCAAGAATCAATAAAGATTTGAATCTCTTAAACAGCTGAAAATATTTGACCAGTCAACGTTTCGCAAAAAAAACAAAAAAAACAAAAAAAAACAACATAATATCATACAAATGGGGACCAATATAGCAAAAGTGTGGTCAGAATTGTGCTCCAACTGCCACGATTTTGCTCATATTAGTTACTTTTAATATTATCTATCATATTATCTATCTATCATATTATCTGATGATGACAAAACATTCTAATATTGACATTTTGCTTATATTAGTTACTGTTAATATTATCTATCATCCGATGATGGCAAACATTCCAATATTGACAGTCCCCTATACAAAACAAGACATGTTGACCCGGAGACGATAATGAAATATCTAATAAAAAAGTTATCATTTTATGAAAGAAAACAAAGCAATTTGAATTATGAAGTGAGTATGGATAAGCGTTAAGTATTGAGAAGATTATGTAAAGTAGGCAGGTAAATTGTTTGATTTCTTTCACCAGAGGCTACAAGGGGTCACGTGACTAAAATATGCGGACGGAGCATAGACCAGGATGTTCCGCGATGGTTTAGGTTAAGTCGAGGTGAGACCACGTGGTGGTTAAGGTAGGGTCGAGGTGAGACCACGTGGTGGATAAGATAGGGTCGAGGTGAGACCACGTGGTGGATAAGATAGGGTCGAGGTGAGACCACGTGGTGGATAAGATAGGCTCGAGGTGAGACCACGTGGTGGTTAAGGTAGTTTCGAGGTGAGACCACGTGGCAGTTAAGGTAGGGTCGAGGTGAAAATTCAAATCCGGATTCGAGTAACTAATTCCATCGCGGAACATCCTGGTCTATGCTCCGTCCGCATATTTTAGTAACGTGACCCCTGGAGAAGAATTGGTTATAAAGATGATGTTCATTTATTTAAAAATTCTATTTCTTGTATCTAATATTATGATGAAATAATTTTTTTTATTTTATAAAGTTGTATTTTCTTTTATTAACTATACCCTATATCTTTGTTTGTGTATAAAAGTTAAACTTGTTAAGGATTAGCAGTTCAAAGTCCATTGCTTACTTTCGAAGGAAGGATTATGGGATAACGCATTATTTATTATAGAAAATACAACTTTATAAAATAAAAAAAATTATTTCATCATAATATTAGATACAAGAAATAGAATTTTTAAATAAATGAAACATCATCTTTATAACCAATTCTTCCATTATACACTAAAGAAATTATTTCATCGCTATTGTTAAAAGCCTCGATGTCTTCAACCGACATCTTAAAACGTTTAGGAAGATACACTCTGATAGAATTATCATGATCCTTTGACGTAGCGACCAACGGTAATCCCATTTTCGTTTCAACATGTTCCAATTCTCCGATGATGTATGGCCGTCCGATTTGAATATAATTCAATTTATGCACATAGCGAGCGCCATCGTTTAATCGGTTGAAGAGAGCTTTAAAATCTCTGATAGAACTAAAATAAAACAGATTCACATAAGAAGAGAGCAGGTTTAGAAAAAAATAAGAAATGGCTAAAGCAATAAATATACTTACGAATTCATGATGATTGAAAATGAAGGATCTGCTATGATCGGATGCTAGAACAAAAATGAATCCTTAGGTAGTCGCTCGCTGCGGAGTATTGGTGGAGAGTAAATCTACGCTAGTTGCGCATGCGTTACCCCCTCCATCAACCATACTCTTCCCTGCCACCACTCCAACAATTTCAATTTATCATTTTCGACCTTGTCAATTCCCCCACCACTAATTTTTTTTTTCGCTGAAATATAAACAAAACTACTTTTTAATCTTATACCAGTTCTCAATGTTTATATTTTATGCAATTTTCCCAATTTTTACCTTTATCTACCTTTTTTTTTTCTTTAAATTTTCCATAATCTCCCCGATGTTTATAAATTTCTGTCAGCTAGAGCGCAGCACCTTACTCCACTTGAAGATTTACCTGCCTACTTTACATAATCTTCTCAATACTTAACGCTTATCCATACTCACTTCATAATTCAAATTGTTTTGTTTTCTTTCATAAAATGATAACTTTTTATTAGATATTTCATTATCGTCTCCGGGTCAACATGTCTTGTTTTGTATAGGGGACTGTCAATATTGGAATGTTTGCCATCATCGGATGATAGATAATATTAACAGTAACTAATATAAGCAAAATGTCAATATTAGAATGTTTTGTCATCATCAGATAATATGATAGATAGATAATATGATAGATAATATTAAAAGTAACTAATATGAGCAAAATCGTGGCAGTTGGAGCACAATTCTGACCACACTTTTGCTATATTGGTCCCCATTTGTATGATATTATGTTGTTTTTTTTTTGTTTTTTTTTGTTTTTTTTGCGAAACGTTGACTGGTCAAATATTTTCAGCTGTTTAAGAGATTCAAATCTTTATTGATTCTTGATTCTTCCAGAAATATACTGATAATTTAGAAATATTCATATTAACCCTTCTCCATACTCGCTTCATAATTCAAATTGTTTGATTTCTTTCACCAGAGGCTACAAGGGGTCACGTGACTAAAATATGCGGACGGAGCATAGACCAGGATGTTTCGCGATGGTTAAGGTTAAGTCGAGGTGAGACCACGTGGTGGTTAAGGTAGGGTCGAGGTGAGACCACGTGGTGGATAAGATAGGGTCGAGGTGAGACCACGTGGTGGATAAGATAGGGTCGAGGTGAGACCACGTGGTGGATAAGATAGGCTCGAGGTGAGACCACGTGGTGGTTAAGGTAGTTTCGAGGTGAGACCACGTGGCAGTTAAGGTAGGGTCGAGGTGAAAATTCAAATCCGGATTCGAGTAACTAATTCCATCGCGGAACATCCTGGTCTATGCTCCGTCCGCATATTTTAGTAACGTGACCCCTGGAGAAGAATTGGTTATAAAGATGATGTTTCATTTATTTAAAAATTCTATTTCTTGTATCTAATATTATGATGAAATAATTTTTTTTATTTTATAAAGTTGTATTTTCTTTTATTAACTATACCCTATATCTTTGTTTGTGTATAAAAGTTAAACTTGTTAAGGATTAGCAGTTCAAAGTCCATTGCTTACTTTCGAAGGAAGGATTATGGGATAACGCATTATTGCGAAATCTAAATTTGTTTACTTTTTAGCGGAAGGACTGACAAGTCCTATTTCATTCTTTATATTTTGGTATTAGCAGCACAAAGTCCAAAAGTTGTTATAGGATTAAGGAGCTCTAGAATTTATTTATGTTTTAGGGATTAACAGTTCAAAGTCCAACTGTTGTTATTGGATTAAGAAGCTCTACTCTTTGTATACTTTGTAGAGATTAACAGTTCAAAGTCCATCGTTTACTTTCAGCAAATGAATTAAGAGATTTAGAATTATTCAAGTGTGACATTATCTATCCTGATATCATTAAAGTTAAATATGGTAAAGGTTATGTAACCGTTGTGAAGGTTACCTACTATAAGGTGGATACCTGACTCTTCGACAAAACAAAAAAAAAAAACAATCTAGCCGTTTGAATATTATATTACACCAATACGTCTTACATGAAAATTTTGATTCCATAATGGAGGTTATAATCTCGGAACAATCTCGGATAATAGTATGATTTGGTAAAAATGAATTGCTTAATCAAATATATTATTTTTATTCCAACACTAAGAAATGCAACTATATAAGAGAAGACTAGGAGTTGTGCTCTTCGAAATATATTTTAATGCATTATATGATATTAACAAAGGGGAGGAGGAGAGAAAACAACAGTTCAAGTAGAATTTATTTATTAAAGAAATAATTTATAATATAATAAGATAATAAGAAAATATGTTTTTAGTTACATAAATTCTTTAAATATAAGAAACAAAATTACTGATAATTTTTATTTAATATGAATTAAATTTATAAATATTAATCTGTAACAAATTCTTCTGAGTTATCGTCATCATCTATGTCACTTTCAGAATCCGACAGAGGGCAGTAGAAGCATACTGTTGTTTCGTAATCATGGTCTGGCAAGAAGACGCATGCTGTGTGGAAGACACGTAAGCATTTCGTATAGCTCACACGGTATCGTCCCCGGTATGAACAAATCTCGGCATCGCAGGGTGTCGAATAGTAGAGTCCTCGCATGTCCTGATCAACGATCTCTTGAAAGGTCCCCAAAAAATCTCTATCGATGATCCTAGCCTTTTGCATCCTCATTTCTTGTCTTTGAATCTCTAGCTCTGCTTCTCTTACACGTTCCCTCCAAGCTCTTATTTCTTCTTCAGTTGTTGGACGTGGGCCGAGACTCGGATTGTAGATATTAGCCGCCAAAACAGGGTCGTAATTTACTAGATCAGGGTCATTAATAAAAGGGTCATAATTCATTACATCATCAGGGCCGAGAGATCTTGAATCCTGGCCATCAGGTCTTGATTCATGGTCATCAGGTGTCGAGTCATGGTCATTAGGTATCGTATCTACACTATTTCCTGAAATTTCTTCCTCCATGTTAAGATTTCTGTTAAATAATTCATCAATCTTGAATGCTATTGCAGAGATATCTAGATAAGAAATATAATTTTTCATAGGTGGACGACGGCAATCATAACACCAAAATGTTCTATGGTCGCAATCGGACAAGTCGATAAATCCAGTGAGATACAATTTTCCGCAGCTCAAACAAACCACTTTGTATTCTCCTTTCATCTTACAAAGCTTGCTGGAACAGAAGATCGGAATTTCTTCTTCTGAAGATTCTTGGCTTGATTCTTCCTTCAATTGTTCAACGGACGTGTCAGTCAGTATCTTCTTTCACTTCGTTGTCGTTAATTATATCTCATAGCCTGGGTTGCACTCGAAAAATTAGAATATTATCACAATTTTAGCAGTAGTAGCAGCAAAACTTTGTTCTATCTCTGGGGTTCGAGTCGAAATGGCAGAGGCCACGAGTGCCACTGGTTCCTGGACGAGAATACTCGAATCTGATTGGCTGTCATGTTGCCCCACCAGCGATCATAGTGCCCCCTACCATCCGTTATGAAGCGAGCATGAGTCGACCTGCTCTGACCAGTCATGCAATACTCAGGCAAGTCAAACAGAGTACCAATAAAATATAAATTAGAATTAGTACTAATTATGAATTAGTGTAAATTAAGGATTAATTAATATTCCTCAATATTCATCAATTAAAATTTACTGCACCGTATTCGAATTTATTAATACCGACTCGTGTACTTTGAAAATATTTCAAAGCTATGAAAAGGTGCAACCTCTTTGGCCAGCTTGATACCGTCGTTTCGATTTATCGATATATTTGTAAATTTGTAAGTCCATCGATTATACAATCAGAGATTAAAAATACGTAGAACATTGAAAAGTTGTTTAAAGTTCGAGTATGAATTAATGATTAATTTATATTCATCAATTAAAATTTATTGCATCGTGTTCGTTGTTATTAATATCGACTCGTGTATTTTGAAAATATTTCAAAGCTGTGAAAAGGTATAACCTCTTTGGCCAGCGTGATACAGTCGTTTCGATTCGTCGATATATTTTATACATTGTGTTAGTGTTATAAACAGATGATAAATAGAGTTAGGGGAGATCATAGTGGGATCAGAGTACACACGAAGACGAGCGAGTGTCACCCACTACCTCGATGAGAGCGAACAGTCTCGTACGGCTCCGAGGACATCCGAGAGTAGCAGAAAGGACTCGAAAACATGGCGAGAACTGATTCGAGTGCAATTACGAGCCAGGTTTGTTGAATATAATTAAATCAATTGTCCAGCGTGACACAGTCGATTCGATTCGTCGATATATTTTAGGGATTAAAAGTTAATCCTTTTAAGACCATTATTTATACTATCAGACATTAAAAATACGTAGTACATTGAAAAGTTGTTTTGTTTATGTTTCAGCGAGAGAAAGTAAAAGATAGAGTATTAAGAGCTCGAAGTCCAAAAGCTGTTATAGGAAAATGGGGCCCTACTATTTATTTGTGTTTTAAGGATTACCAGTTCAAAGTCCAAAATCTATTCAAAATATTAGGAAGCCCTACCATTTATTTATGTTTTAGAGATAAACAGTTCAAGGTCCATATTTGTATTTCACCTGGACATAATCCAACTTGTCTATACAAGATGCAACCTGTTTACATGTTTATGAAGCGAGCATGAGTCGACCTGCTCTGACCCAAGTCAGGCGATACTCAGGCAAGTCGAACAGAGTACCTGTAGTATTAGTACTAATTATGAATTAGTGTTGATTAAGTATTAATTAATATTCATTAATAAAAATTTATTTCGAAGTTATTAATACCGACTCGTGTACTTTGAAAATATTTCAAAGCTGTGAAAAGGTTTAACCTCTTTGGCCAGCGTGATAGTCGTTTCGATTTGTTAATATATTTTAGAGATTAAAAGTTCGATAGGAACTTAATGGATTAAAAGTTAATCCTTTTAAGACCATTATTTAACTATCGGAGAATAAAAATACGTAGAACATTGACGAGTTAATCCTTTTAAGACCATTACTTATACTATCAGCTATTAAAAATACGTAGTACATTGAAAAGTTGTTTTGTTTATGTTTCAGCGAGATAAGTAAAGATAGAGTATTACCAGCTCAAAGTCCAAAAGCTATTCAAATATTAGGAAGCCCTACCATTTATTTATGTTTTAGAGATAAACAATTCAAAGTCCAAAAGCAGTTATAGGATTAAGGAACTATGCTATTTATTTATATGTTAGAGATAAACAGTTCAAGGTCCATATTGGTATTTCACCTGGACATAATCCAACTTGTCTATACAAGATGCAACCTGTTTACATGTTGATGCAGTTACATATTGTAAAGGCTATGTAAACATTGAGAAGGTTGCACAAACACGAAAACAATGTAAAGGTTATGTAACCTTTGAGAAGGTTACAGAGTATAAAGTGGGTACCGGACCCTTCATTGTATAGGTTATGATTATATAACCATAGAGGAGGTTACAGAGTATAAAGTGGGTACCGGACCCTTCATCGTATAGGTTATGATTATATAACCGTTGGGGAGGTTACATACTATAAAGTGGGCACCGGACCCTTCATCGTATAGGTTATGATTATATAACCATAGGGGAGGTTACGTACTATAAAGTGGGCACCGGACCCTTCATCGTATAGGTTATGATTATATAACCATAGGGGATGTTACGTACTATAAAGTGGGTATCTGACCCTTCAACAAAACCTCAAGTCTCTCAAACTGTAGAAAAACAAAAGGGCGGTCGGGCACACTCATGCTCTATAAGGTGGGTACCTAACCCTTCAACAAAACCTCAAGCCTCTCAAACAGTAGAAAAACAAAATGGCGGTGTAAGAAAAACAAAATGGCGGCCGGGTACACTCATGCTCTATAAGGTGGGTACCTAACCCTTCAACAAAACCTCAAGTCTCTCAAAAAGTATAAAAACAAAATGGCGGTGTAAGAAAAACAAAATGGCGGCCGGGCACACTCATGCTCTATAAGGTGGGTACCTGATCCTTCAACAAAACCTCAAGTCTCTCAAACTGTAGAAAAATAAAATGGTGGCGTAAGAAAAACAAAATGGCGATGTATAAAAAACAAAATGGCGGTGGGGTACACTCATGCTCTATAAGGTTGGTGCCTAACCCTTCAACAAAACCTCAAGTCCCTCAAACAGTAGACAAACAAAATGGCGGCATAAGAAAAACAAAATGGCGGTCGGGTACACTCATGCTCTATAAGGTGGGTACCTGACCCTTCAATGGGTGGAGGGGGTAAATCTTGTGGGCGGAGCATAGATCAGGAGGTTCCATGGGTCACGTGACTAAAATATGCGGGCGGAGCGTAGACCAGTAGGTGCCGTGGGTCACGTGACTGGATCACGTGACTAAAATGGGGCGGGGCATAAGGGTCACGTGACTAAAAAGGGGCGTGACATATGGGTCACGTGACTAAAAAGGGGCGGGGCATAGGGGTCACGTGACCAAAAAGGGGCGTGGCCTAATAGTTAAGGTTAGGTCGAGGTGAGACCACGTGGTGGTTAAGGTAGGGTCGAGGCAAGACCACGTGGTAGTTAAGGTTAGGTCGAGGCAAACATTCAAATTCAAATTTCCCGCCATAGGTCACGTGACCAAATGCTGGCTTCTGATTGGCTGCTCAAAAAAGTGGCCCAGCTCGCCTGTTTTCCCTCTACTATCACCTGTATTTTCAAAAACATTATATTGAGAACTAGTTAACATAACGAGCTCTATTAGGGCACAAATTTTAGCAAATTTAATGTTCTTTAAAAAAGTTGATTATAATATTTTTCGGGTGGTTGGTAGTTTTCAAGATATTGAGTACGGAAACCTAATACATGTATGAAATATTGCTTATTTGTGAAATTTTGTTCATTTGTAATGAGCCAATAAAATTTAAGTGAACGAAAATCGGTTAAGAACATACGAGTTTTTTTAAAAATTATTTTCCTGTGTGCAACCCACTCCTGGAGTATGGCCCGTCACTACTGACTTACCTTTTATATACGAGAATATATGTATGTAAAATATTATTGTAATTAGGGATTGATAAATTATTTGTTTTATTGAAAACTAGTTACGAATGTTTCGGTGGAGGGGATGCACAGTCTGGCCCACATAGTAGTTGGTTACCTTATTGATTCTTCCGCCCTACAAACTTTAGCTGAAATTAATAATCGGATACTGACTGCAAGCTATTATATAAAACTTGATTCTTCCATTCTACTTAGTCATGTTCCTTTTTCGTTTTGAAACGTGAAAGACCTCAGAATGATGAGATTATGATTTTGTGAAGGAAGATCTGGCGAAGAAAATATGAGATATAGGACTCCAAGTTGCTAGGCAATTGAGGAGGCGTCCAAACTAGCAATTATTCTTAAAATTAGATCAATATCATCATCCAGATTAAAAATGAAACTAGTAGTCTGAGGTCCCTACTCACCTCAATTGATTTTTCGAGGAAAGGAGGATAAAATTAAATATTAATATAACAATTGTTAATCGAGAAATAACTAGCTTAAATCTCCTTCAGAACTGACACACTAAATCAGAATTTCCCAAACCGTGGTACGCGTACTGCTGGAGGTACGCAAGGACGTTCCAGGTGTTGCGAACAAGCAAAAAAAGTTCATGGTTAAAATTATCTTTTTAGCATGTTCGAAATGGATAATATTTTTTTAATATTATTATTTAATGTATCCATTTTAAGATGTAACTAATTTAACACGATCTGCTATTAAGAAATAATTCAGGATGGTAACCGTAGTAATGTCGAAAGCAATGAGTTTTGAAGAGAACTTAAGAATCAAGCCTAACTTTGATGCTATGATTGTAAATAAACAGGAACATGCTTCCAACTGAAAAATATTGATGCTTTTTGTTTTTAAAATGTACAAATTTATTACTTTTGATGGATAAACGTTTATCCACATACAATTTTTGGTGTTGTTATATGAATCTTTGTTACATAGTGTGGACACAGTTTTTACAGTTGCTGTTGTTCTGTGAAGGTGAACTTTTCATTTTTGAACTTTATTTTCAATTTATTATTTTCTTAAATAAATTTACTATAATAGGTTTATATTGTTTTTTTTTGTTAAAGAAGACGAAAAAAAAAGAAGACGAACCTTTGATATTAACATCATAAGATCAGATAGTGGTATGCCCAGTTATTTGAAAAGTGGAAGTGGTACGTAGGGACATAGAGTCTGGGAAACTGCACTAAATGATTTAACGTTTACTCCTTTCGTTGAGGCATATATTTACCTATAATATTAATATTTACTTTTATTTTTTTTTTTTTGTTATATGGCATTTTAATATTTTAAGTATATGGAGACATAATGTAGAATTGTATTAAACATTTTCCTGATAAACTGGAGCACTTTTATTCATGGATCAACATTTATCAGAGTAGTGTTATTTGTTTTCAGACATTAGGTAAAGCCGTGAAGCAGGTATTTGTCTACAGCAATTTCTCAATTCATCCTGTGGAAGGAACGTTAGGGCCATTCGAGGGACACATATTCACCATAAGGCAAGATTTTATTCTCAATTAAAAAATGTATTTCCTAATGCAACAAACATTTTCTCTTGAAGTTTCAGTATTATATTTAAAATAAGCATTTTATTGGAAAACATTACAATCTGCATTATGTAACATTGGTGACGATAGTTGGGAGTTCTTTGGATTGGAAGGACCAACACTTGATATTCGCATACAATTTCTTCGCACAAATACACCCACAATTTACATCCATAGGTCCAGATTGGTTTCAGGATTGATTTGTTTTTGAGGAGTTTGTGTAACTAAAAGATAATGTGTACTGTATATGATTGGCTTAATCTTCCGTTGAATCCTGTGTAATGGCTCCCTGTCGATCGTCTGTTTAAAAGGATATCTAAACATCGTCGGATAGGGTGGGATTCAGGAAAGGTTGAACAAGCATGATACAAGCCTGGTAAAAGGTAAAAGCCATTCGCATTATTAAAATTCACTTGTATTTTGATTCATTGACTTTAACCCGTCATTGACCCGACTCCAAATAAAATTCTGAGAAAGGTGTCTTTGAAGATTGGAAGAAGTCATTTCCAACTGAATGAGACGATAGGATGGTTGTTTTGTCTTGTTAGGAAGGTATTGCAATTCGTTAGTATTTTAGTGGCGAAGAAAATTAGATAGGACCAAAGTGTGGAGCACCAGTCTTGATTTGATAGCAGTTGCAAAACTCATTTCCTCATTTCCAGCGAACTCTGGAGGATAGGTTTGGAAAGAAAGGCAACATAACATATTTTTGAAAAGCTAAATGCTTGAACAATAGTCCAATCCTAATTCATAAATTAAGATAATTCCCGTTTAAATATACATGTTAGATGAAAATGACTAATGGTTAATTACGATTGGTTGATTACTAGATTTACATATATAAGTATGTAACTGAAATATACCGTTGGCAAACATGACAATATTTTTTTCAGATTCCACCCTCATGGGGATTCGTCAAAGACAAAGGGATGGAAACATTCCGCTGTTGATGAATTAGAATTTTTATGTTTTCTTCGGATCCTCCGTGTCGATGTAATTGAATGGCAAGATGATGGTGGCAGAGACCCTTGTACGTAAATATCTCAAATCAATACTGATTTGTTATTAATACTCGTAATAACAATAATATTGTGTTACAGTTAGCACCGGAGCTGGTAGGACATCATTTACTGCTGCCTCTTCAATGTCAGGTAAATATTTCCGATTAATATGTAGAATAGACATGAATAGTTATAAGATATTTGCCATCGAATGGTTGATAATGGTTCGGGTGGCTGTCGATATAATTTCAGAAATGTTCACTAAAAATCCGTTGAAAAACCCTCTCTAACAGTCCTCTTCCGTGTAATCGACGTTTTTCTGCTTTTAGAGCCAATCTTTTGTTATTTGACTAAGCTCCTATTATCATAAAAATTATATCTATAATTATCTTGTATTACTATATTTGTAGTTACTATTATAATTTATCATTTGTCACATTATGAATTACTTTTTCACTTTAATTGTTTTTTATCAGTTACTTATTGTTACTGCTGTTATTATTTACCATTTTTACTGTGTCAGCTATTTATTATATTGTTAATCTATTTTTCAACTCATTACTATATCAACTATTATATCAGTAACTATTGTTTTCATCTTTAACTTAATTATTATTCAGTTGACATCCGCATGATGGTATAGAATGATCAATCTAATTAGGGATTGATAAATTATTTGCCACGTCTATAAATTTGTTTTATTGAAAACTAATTTCGAATGTTATACATTCATCCCCAGTTCTAAAAATTAATAAAAAATAAATAAATAATATAAATAAAAAAAAAATTAATTTCATTCAACATCACAAATCTTTTCATAAAAACTAGATCTTTACAATTTGATGTCTATTTGTATAAAAAATAATTATTTTCAATTTGATGGAAAATTCTTCAAACAGGAAGAATGCTTACCGATGGGCTCCCCTCTCTCACCCCCTCTAGTAGATTTATTTATGGACAAATTAGAACCAAAAATTCTTGACCCAAGCAATTCTCAACTAACTCAACATATCATATACTGGTATCGGTATGTAGATGACATTATATGCCTATGGTCTGGTACGACAAGACAAATAAATAATTTTTTAAAGGAAATAAACGAAATTCACCTCTCGATTAAATTCGCAGTAGAACTGGAAAAAAAAAAATCATAAACTTTTTAGATTTAGAAATCTCAGTAAAAAACCAACATCATGAATTTGGAATCTACCGGAAACCCATCCACATGGATGTCGTTATAAAGAATGAAGCTAGGAGACCGATATCACATAAACTTGCAGCAATTAATAGCATGATTTAGGGTCTTTTGAACGTACCATTAAATAAAAAGAACTATAATAAAGAAATTGAAATAATATATTTCATAGCAAAAAATAACGGGTACAACAAAACCACTATCAATCATATTAAAAAAAAAAAAATACAAAAAAGACAATTAACAATATCTATTCAACATCTCCCGGAGATAGGCCCATCCCGAAACATTATGTTTTGATTCCATATTACGGCCCTATATCCACCAAAATCGGAAATGAATTGAAAAAACTTGGATTAAACCCTGCATTTAAAATAGAAAAAACCCTATCCTCATATTTCTCTTCTCCTAAAGACAAAACAGACCCTTTCCGAAAAAGCGGAGTATACGAACTAAATTGTAATGATGGTGGAGCCAAATACTAGGGGAAAACTGGAAGATGGCTAAATCAGCATATAATAATAAGACAGATAATTCCAACTTAGCAATTCATTTAAATGAATTTTTTTTTTTCATAAATCCATTAATGAAATTTTTTTCATAAATTCTTCAAAGACTCAGAAGTTAAATTAATACATCACATTTAATTAAATATATATGAAGCACTTGAAATAATAAAATCCTACTATCCAGATTTTTGCTTAAATGACCAAATAAATATCTCCAATAGTCCAATCTTAAATTTATTCCCATCTGTAACAGAAAAACCAATTACTTACCGGCATTACTGAAAAACCCTGACCCTTAAACTGTTTACCTATAAACCTACCTATGTACCTTTCGTTCATTGTTACTTCAATGGGAGAAGAAACCAGTACAAACTTTTCTGTTTGATATAATCCATTTAAACCTTGGTGAGTACCAACATGTGTTTGATATCTTGTCTTAATTAAATTCATAATTCATAAATGTTTTATAATACTGATTTATATTAATCTAATTTAATATGTATAATAATACCAAACTATATTTTGAATTGCTTACTTTTGAATTTTTTGTGTGTTTCTTCCAGAGCCTTATGTGTGCGTATCGGAATGGAGGGGCGTCGATCTGATAAGAAGGTGAAATAGGGCTAATCCTTACCCTGAGAGCTAAGGGCCGTCTAGATGCCGCGTATTCGATGTTGTGCGGCCGCCGTCGCTAGAGGGTGTGATGAAAATGAGACCTGGGGCCCCTAAAATATATGAAAAAAAAATAATGAAAAAATAGTGCCAAATATAGAGTTAGGGATTGATAAATTATTTGCCACTTCTATAATATTGTTTTTATTGAAAACTAGTTTCGAATGTTTTACATTCATCTTCAGTTCTAAAAACACACAAAAATTCAAAAATCACTTGGGAAATCACTAGATGAGAGATTAAAGGAACATTTACGGGCATATAATAATAAGACAGAGAATTTCAACTTCGAAAATCCATTAAATGAAAAAAAAAAAACATAAATTCATCAAAGAGTTAAATTAATACATCACGTTGAAAACGGTCTCAAATTAAATATATATGAAGCACTTGAAATAATAAAATCCTTCAAATCCAATCCAGATTTTTGCTTACAGGACCTAATAAATATCTCCAATAATCCAATTTTAAATTTATTCCCATCAATAACAGAAAAAAACAATTACTCACCGGAATTACTGGAAAAACCCTGACCTCAACCGTTTACCTATAAACATGCTACCTACCTTTTGTTCATTGTTAGTTCAATGCGAGAAGAAACCAGTACAAACTTTTCTGTTTGATATAATCCATTTAAACCTTGGTGAGTACCAACATGTATTTGATTTCTTGTCTTAATTAAATTCCATAATTCATAAATGTTTTATAATACTGATTTATATTAATCTAATTTAATATGTATAATAATACCAAACTATATTTTGAATTGCTTATTTTTGAATTATTTGTGTGTTTTTAGAACTGAGGATGAATGTATAACATTGGAAACTAGTTTTCAATAAAAACAAAATTTTAAAAGTGGGAAATAATTTATCAATCCCTAATTAGATTGATCCTTCTATACCATCATGCGGACGTCAACTAAATAAATATAGAGTTGCAGTCTTCCGTATTTTATGTGGTTGACAATATTCTCATTGCCAAGAATAGCTTCAACTTCTGCATCGCTACGTATTTGCCATCTACCTGATTCATATATGCCGCCGTAAATTTTCCTTATAATTTTTCTTTTTCAGATACTTTGGGGCGAAACGCATTTGTTGCAGTCAGGCCACTGGTCTCACTAAGGTATTTACAGTGAGCAGTCGTGACGCAAAAAGGCTAATATTTGGATAGAAGTCCATATACCAATATGAGCTTTCTCCTTCATCGCTTATCAAGCTTTCGCTGTTCAGAGACGAGCCAAGGTAGGTGAAACATGGGAAGTTTCACTTTTTCAAACCCTAGGACAGTGTTACAAACCCATAATTTCAGAGCGTCGGTACTCCTCCGATTATCTCTAGGGGACATTACCATCTTTTGCTCATTTATTAGGAGACCCATTTCTGCTCCTTTTCCCAGGATTGTTTCAGAGGCTTCTTTGAGTGGACTTGCACTCCTAGCCACGATGCCCATATCATCCTCAACTGCGCAACCTTGCTACATCTGGTCCATCACCATTCAGATTTTAATGGCTTTCCTAACTGGTTCATACTTCACGTTTTTCTTTATGTACCCAATGAAAATTGTGAGGAAGCTTGTACTGAACTTCTTTGCAGAAGTTTTTATTCTATGTTTTATAATATTAAGTTTACAGATTTCTACAATGGGAAACTCATATTTGCAGTTACGATTGCATAAACTTGCTTTTGTTTTGCAGATCCCAGTCAAGATTTAGATATGCTGAGATTATGCCTTCATGGTGATGGAGTGAAGCCCGTATTAACTGCTGTTCCAGATTATTTATATTTCCAAGACATCGAGGTAGGTAAGGAGTGCAAGAAAGTTATACGGCTAACAAACGAATCTTCATCGCTACCACTGGGCTATCGTTACAAGAAAGTAATAGGCTTATACGTCTACCCTGAAAGCCATTTCATAGATCCGAAGAAATCATTAGAGATGACCGTGTCGTTAAGGGCTCCTTCCTTAAGTAAGAACTGTTTAGAAATATTTAAAGCAACCAGATTGTTTGAATACAAACATAACATTAAAATAAATGTATATTTTGATTAGATATATCATTTTAAAAAAAAGTTGTTATTTGCTGTTTATAATGGATATAAGATATTTATTGGTTAATAAATGCTGTATTAATGAAATATTGTTTCAGCTTTTGACAAAAAGCGTTTAACATTTGAAGTGATAGCATACCTTGATTTAACGGATAAGAAAAATTTAAACGTTATCGATGAAGTTCATATTGGCCTTTCAGTCGAAATTAAATCAACAGTTAACAAACCTCAGCCTAATTTTAACTTAGGTGAGATTAATGGCATATCTGTAATTGTTCAGTGTCATAATTTTTCAAACTTCATGGTCAATTAAGCATTCAAAATATACCTCGTGCTATTAATTGTAACAGTATAATTGATATAGATTTTAAGAGCCAATTTAAACACTTATACATAATTAGCTGTTGCCTACGACTTCCCACGCGAATATTTCATTTCTGACATTTTGGTTTAATTTATATATAAGTTTATGATAAGGGTAGCTATAATTTATACAATATTTGTGTCATACATTGTGTGTATGAAAAGGCAAGTCACGTTTCTGCCACTCCACAGTTTGCAGAAGCGGGACTTGTATATGTAACATCTACTTGGACCGAAAATGGAATCTTCAGTAAAAACATGCAATTTTTTTTCTTTCAAATGAAACAATCGAGCTATTATATCGTGTCTACCATGAGACTTTTGTACTTCTTTTAAGGCATCTCCAATTTCAGACCATTTCGGATTATATGTAAGCGTGATAAATAAATCATGACGATCATAATGGAGAACATATGTCATCGCATCCTGAGTTCTCTCATGTATATAACGGAACCCACCAGTAAAACAGGATGGCAATACAAATATTTTTCCAATATAGCTGAAACTTTACCAACCCCCTTCCTTACACATGGCATCTTGAAGATGAATTTAATTTTCCGCTCGCAGCTTAATCTTTTAAGGTTAAGTCTTTCTATCCTTATTTTGGCGTAGATATCAACTAAAACCTGGTCGAAAAGACTACGATTTAGTAAGGTGTAATTAACACTAAAGTTTTAGCTTCTAAACATAACTGTTGTATTTTAACTTTGAAATGGGTGAAACACAAAGTAAACATCACAAATATCAATAACTGGTTTATTCGTACATTAGTAACAAGCGGTTCTCCGGGAGTTCATATATCAACACAAACTCCCAGCATGCAGTGCGCGGCCTTACAATTCTATAGTGGCGCGCCTACTGCACACTTTACAAAGAGGTATAACATCTCCCCCCTCCTCGAATGACACTCTATCAACCTCACTTACAATTAGAGTGGCATTCGCCGAACCATATAATAATAAAAATACACGATATACATATGCAGATCAAATAAAGTCCAATACTAAATATAATGAAATCAATATTAAATAATATTAAAGAAAAGGAAGCATTAAACACCTTAAAACATTAAAATTATTTTTCTAAATTTTACAAATTTATCTTCACACAATGTCTTGGTAAACACATCTGCAATGTTTTCCCCTGATGGGACATAATCAACTTTAATAATTCCCTCATTGAAAAAATCTTCTTGAAACCTAGTATCAATATGTTTAGCCTTTTTAGAGTTGGTGTCGTTTTGAATCGTTATTATCGCACTAACATTATCCACCTTTAAATATGCAAATTCAATATTACAATTAATTTCCTTCATAATACCTAATATATTTACAATTTCTTGGCCGGATATAGAACTGGCAATGTATTCTGCCTCCATTGTGCTTAGGGCAATACAAGGCTGTTTTGTTGAGAACCATGATATGGGGTTTCCACAATGTAGTACAATACACCCGCTAACATTTTTTCTATCACTATCGTCTCCAGCCCAATCAGCATCAGAAAACCAAACTAGGTTATTGGAAGTCCGTTTAAAATTAAGACCAAGGTCTTGGGTGCCTTTTAAATATCTAAGTATTCTCTTAGCCGCCTTCCATAAACAAAAGGCCGGTCTATCTAAAAATCGGGACAAAAATGATACTGAATATGCTAAATCTGGACAAGTAGTAGTCGCAAGATACATTAATGAACAAACTAATCATCTATACGGTACATTATCAACAACTTCTCCTGAGATTTTAAAACCTGTTACCATAGGTGTTGATACAGCTTGACAATCGGACATTTTGAATTCGTTTAATAATCTTTGAATAAGCTTAAGTTGACTCAATTTAATACAATCAGGCTTTTGTATAAATTTGTATCCCTAAAAATGTTTCCCCAGAAACTTCCCGAACTCTAAAATCCTTTTTCATAGTATCAATTAAAATATTAATTTCACTTACATCCCCAGAAATTAAAACGAGTCATAAAATCTCTTGGTCCAACATTTAGGTCCATTAGTCTTCCAAATCTTCCAACCAGGTAGAGGGCTTTCTATTCCTGGAGCTTCTTCTCGAGGCTTCTTCCTCAGCTTGCGCTGCAAATCGACTTGGATATTCAGTGCTTCCCAATTTCTTCATAATATTTTCCGCACTAGTTTCACTCGCAATCAATGAAATTACATTGTCACTTAACAACTAAATGATGAGGTTACGCGGCTTCGCATCCTTCTGAGCGAAATCGTTGCTCTTCTTAACTTCTTCAGTCGGTGAAATCGTGCCCAGTAGATTATTAGCATCTAACCTCTAACAATCTAATCTCCCAAGTAGAGAAGTTCCGTCCGTCAAACGGCTTGACCACGTTTGTAACTTGTTGAACCGTCATGCTGCTTCCCCCGCGAACGGTACAGCACTTATCATTTTTACTGAAAACTCCGCGATTCGCGACACTTAAAAACACTAGGGAACCGCTGGGCCCATAACCTTTTAACTTTTAATTGGGTGAAACAAAGTAAACACCACAAATATCAATAACTGGTTTATTCGTACATTAGTAACAAGCGGTTCCCTAGAAGTTCGTATGTCAACCCACTCCCAGCATGCAGTACGCGGCCTTACAATTCTACAGTGGCGCGCCCACCGCACTCTTTACAAAGAGATATAACATTGTATACCGTCGTAACACATTTGAAACATAAATGAAATTTTTCTATCAGTAGATGAAGCCTTACGTGTTTACAGGCCGAAGTAAACTTATAAGGCGGGGAGAGGGGAGGGGGGGAGGCAACCATTAAAAGTTTGAGATTTATTGGCATTGTCGGTTTTGAGATACAGTGGTTACTAAATTTGTCATTGAGTGAGTTTAAATAATACTGATAATTATATTAGCTTCCCAATAAATTTGCATCTATTTGTGTATATGAAATGTATGTATAGTTTTCAAATTATTTAAAAAAAATATCTAATGTGGACAACACATGCCTTTCTTGTACTCCTATTAAACTAAAAATCGGTGGCTCAAAAAGTGTTCTTGAATTTAGTAACTAGTTTCGAAGATAGCAGTATCTCAAAAACGGCGCACAGACAGAAAAATTGTTGATTTAGTGGCCACAATTCTGTAACTCTTGATTAAAAGACGATAAACAAAAAATTCTTTTTTCATTTATGAGCATGGAATGTCCTTTATTAGTGAGAGTGAAAAAAATATATACAGGGTGTTTCCGGACCTTTTCAATTAATTTAGTTCTTAATTATTTCAACAGTTTATTAGGTATAGGACCAACAAGAGGGGAAGGAATGAACTAATATCCTTCTCTATAGAGTTTTCTACGTATATAATTGCTTTTTCTAAGTATTTACTATTATTTACTACGTTTACAAGATTTATAAATAATTATTATTTCAAGAAAAAAAAATGTTAACAATATACTATTTTTTTATTTATTCGAAATTTATCGTGTGTACAAAAATTAGAAATGACCAATAAGATAACTTGAAGCATATTTTAGGCTTATGCCTAAGTTTGGGCCTAAAAATATATGTAATGTTTGAAAATAAGGCTTCAGATCTTCAAATCTATATAACTCTGATTGATCGTATTAATCAAACAAACGTAAATTTAATGGGTTTCTAGCCCGGGTTTGATGATTTTGTTTTCTATAGGTTTTAATCAGGTTTGAAATGAGTTCCTATATTTTTTGTTCCTATATTTTAATTGAGTTCCAGGAGATGTATGGTTTTTGAGTTATTCGAAGAACTAATTTTTTCTTAGGCCTTAGAAATAATTTTTTTTCGACCACTTAGGCTATGATTTTTTTCAAATCCAGCTCATTGCACATCTAGAGCATAAGGAGAACCACCATTAAAATTTCAACTTCATAGACATTATTGTTTCTGAGATATAGTGATGACTATATAGATGACAATTTGCTTTTATAGATCTAGATTTATAATATATAATATAATTAAATTAAATATGATTTGGGGTCAGTTTGACAATATCAAATATTTATTCTTATAGGTACTATTCTACAATGCATACCTAAAATAAAAATTTGGTGTATTTTTATATATGTATATTTGTTTATACGAAATGAGGTCTATTCTAATTGTATATTTCACACTTTTCTTTATAAATGCAACTTGGATATTGATTTTTATATTTTCTATGCCATTTATCACTGTATTCAAGTTAGTGTTAAATAATTCACTTAAAATTCTAGGTATAACACCGTTTATTGCTCACGAATGTGGTGTACATACGGAAACGATTCAATACAAAAATATTCATTCCATGGGCCCAAAGTCATTACTCATTCCAAAGAACGGAACTGGAAAACGAAGCTGGCTCCACGGGAGTGCATTCGTGGCGTACCCAAATGACATGCCTAGTTCACTGAGGGTGAAGAAACATGACCCCAATGTGAGGTAACACTTTTTTTTATTAAATCATTGTAAAAGTTAAATATCTTTGAAGAATACCTATTAGGTAATATTAGGCATTACCATTAGGCATTAGCTATACGATTAAAATCCTTAACTTCTTTTTATAAAGATAATTGGTACGTTTGGTGATTAACATCCAAATTTTCACTTGATTAGTGGAGAATTCTATTGTATTTCATTTTTTTCTGTTGATTTAGAGTTTGGTACAGGTGCTACGTCCTTTAAAGTATATTTTAGAAGATATTCATAATAAGTTTTATGACATTACTTTTAAGGTTTCGTTTTCTATCTCCCAACTAAGATTACGGTAGTGTACGCGTTATGACGAAAATGAATTCGTCAGAATAGCTCAGATTTGTTACTAAGATAGTGGTTTCAGTGAAGCCGAATATTTCGAATATCAGTATGCTTCTATCTACCAGAGAATATGGAACCTATGGACGATGAGTATTTCTTTAAAAATCCGATATTAAATTATTTATTAATAATCTGCCGCAAGAGAAAAAAAAAATGTTTAACCTCCCCTCAAAATTTGAGGTTTTACATTTCAAGGTACGTAGAATCCAAATATTGAATACAAAAAATCCGTCCGTTCGCCGTCCACCGTATGCCGTCCGCGAATACTGAACTGATTTTTATTTGATTTTTGTTAGGATCAGTCGAAAGAAGAATAAATTTTCTTAAAAAACAAAAATAAAAATCATTTAAATCGGACCAGTATTAGCTGACATATAGCATAATGAAATTTATCGACTAATTTCCCGGCGCTACAGGTTTGGGTGGTCATCTTATCATTTGTGGATTCCTGGCTTCCTTGCAGCTCTCTTCTTCATCCTTCGTTGGATTATTTCTCCACTCCCTTCAGCTTTTTCGTCTTTCCTTTTTCTTTTCTGACTTAAGTGCACCTCCAACATTTTCCTCTATACCATTTCATCCTCTGATTAAATGTTCTAACCATCTCAGGCTACTTGCTTTGACACAGTTTCTTCTTAGCACCCTCAGATCGGCACTTTCACGGCGATCATCTTGGGACAAGCTTTAAATTTCTGCTCCATTGGCTCCTACTACTTAATTTCTTTGCTGAACTTAGTAGGTATCATTTATCAAGTATTCTGCATATGTCCTTTTTCCGAAACATTCCAAATGCTTATTTGAAAGATAATCTGATATTCTGAACTTTAAACCAAAGCTAAATGTAAAGTCCTGTAATTAGACAGACCAGATATTTTTGAAATATTACTATTTGGAAATAATAAACCATGGTGTAATAGTTGGCAGCGCTTTTATTCAATTTTCATGCTTATCCTGTTTTTTTAATTTTGGTATAACGTCCTTTCCAATCCTTTTAAGGCTTGCAGGATGGGTTATCTTACAGGTTACCAACCTACTCTAACCAGAGTATGAAGGTCGAGATCCATTACGTGGGACCGCCACGAAATTAATTTCAATCCGCCCAGGCCGGATTTGAACCGGTGCTGCAGCAGTTTCAAGGTTCGTTTTCTCTCTTCATGCTTATCCTTAAAATGTACCCCCAATTTCGCGACTATAGACATTTAGGTTATTACTTGTTTTCTTATTATTAAATTCCTCCCTCCCTCCCCTCCCGAAAAAAATAATTTTGCCTACACATCTGGTTGTTTATGGATTAAATAGAAACGAATGTGTAGTCTATTAGTCTAGGTTACTAAGACATTAAATTCTGACGCGATTATTCAAACTTTCACAGAAAAGAAGGCAAAAAGAGTGTTGTGAATAATTGTTGTAAATAAATGTCTGATGTGGACAACACATACGCCTATTAAATTATAAATCCGTGGCTCAAAAAGTGATACTGAATTTGGTCACTAGTTTCCGAAGATTGCAGTAAAAACGACACTCGGCGTCCCGACATCCATCTATTGACACACACACACACAAAAACTCACACTCTTGTTACTGGAGGTCTCATTCCGTTGTTATATGTCGTTTTCCATTAGTAGGTAACTAGTTTCCAAGATATTTCTTTATGTTCTGTGACAACAATAAAACTGTCAATATCACTGGATAAAGCATTAGAAATCGACAGTTTCGACATTTTAAGCGAAAAAATCCAGATAACTAATATCTTACTCTCATGTTGCAGACTTGTTGATCTCACAAATGGGGAGAAAAACTAGTATGTTACACTAAATTTTAACACTTAAAACAAGTAATAAAAATTTTTAATTGTATTGGAAAACAAATTGCGTTTGTAACCTTTATTACCAAAACATATGATTTCTCTTTTAATTTAAATATAATTTTTGATTTAAGCTTATTATGAGCTTCAAGTAAATTACCCTTTTCGGCTCACGAATCAACCAAAATCTAGTAAATACATTTGTATCGATATAAAAGTCCTATTTACCAAATTTGTGATGCTTTACATTATATTTTAATATAATTTTTGATGAAAGTCTAATATCTTAAAGTAAAGTATCGCTTCCGGTTTTCCAATATAGACCAAAATCCAGTATGTTATTTAAATCAATATATAAATTATAAATACTAAATTTGAGAAGTTTCTCATAGTATTTTAATATAATTTTTGATGGAAATCAATTATGACCTTCAAGTAAAGTACCACTTCCGGTGATCAAGCAGTGACCAAAAAGGGAGGTTCACAACTAGATTTTACAACAACCCTAAATACAAAATTTCAACTTCCTACGGCTTACCGTTTTTGAGTTATGCGAAATACGAACGAACGAACGTACGAACGTACGAACGTACGTACAGACGACACGACGAAACTAGTCGAAATGGATTCAGGGATGGTCAAAATGGATATTTCCGTCGAAATCTGAAAACCGAAAATTTTCGCGATTACAATACTTCCTTTACTTCGTACAAGGAAGTAAAAAAATAGTTCAAGCTCTACAAGTGTTATTATGAATACTTTACTCATGTAAATATTACTAAGTCATCCTTTAATTTTTAAGTAATATTGAAAAAATCCTAAAACTCTTGTTATTATAATGTATTAGTAGTTTTCGTTTTCATATAACCTCAATGCAAAATAGAAATATATCCCGCTTAAACTGAGGAGGTAGTCTTGGAGATCCTTAACCCTAGTTGAGTGTCATCTTACATATTCAAGTGATTTACGTGTTTGTATATCCTGGTAGATAGGTTCAAAGAATTAGCTGGTGAAAAGCCAATTGTAACAATTCAAGCAAGATGATCTGAACAATCCGAGAAGTCTTTAAGTATCTGTCGGCTATTTTCGTTAATACAAATAAGAGCAATAAAAAAAATATATATATTTTTTTTCCTTTACCTTGTTAAGAACCTTTTTTCACTTTCTAAGGTAGTAATTTTTTTGTACTGGTATGAATATTTTTTCCTAATTTTTTTCCGGTCCTAAGGCGAGCATTTAGTTTCTTCATTGTTTTGGTTAATAACCCCCCATTAGATTTTCATTGGTGACCGTTCTAATCGCTACATTTTGCACAAATGAGAGTTAAATGTTAAGAAATAAAATAAAAAAATCCGTTTGACAGGACGATTACAGAGTCATATATATGTTGATAACAAAAACAGCTGATACTAGCTTTAAGACCGCGCGTCCTCTGGAACCGTTTTCCATCGTATAGTCTTTGAGCCGCTTAGGGCCGTGGCGGGTCGAAGATTCCAAATATAGGGAAAGCATTGGAGCGCGTCCACTATACACGTCCTACCGGGCGAGGCCGGCCGAACAATAGTCCAATCCCATCGAGACGGGATTTTCCGGCCGTGGTCAGCCGTTCAATGAGACAAACGGGATTTAGTCCAGGCGCGATAGTTTTCTTTAGATATCTTTACTAACTTGCCTCGGGTGAAACTAATAAAAAATGTACCCAACTTGAAAGGTAACTAATTAGTCCATGCCCGATAGAGAAATTACATTAATTTTTTCTTTCAATATTTCCTGAAAATAGAATTGTAGAGAAACTTTTCGGGATCAAATAGCCATATGAAAAATCGGCCATTTTGGCCCTTGTTCAAAATATTTTTCAAAAACACCTGTTTTTAAATTTTCACAATTTCCAAGAAAAGTTATTTTTTGTGGATACAATTTTTATTGTAGATGGCCACTAAAAAAATCCATATTTTAAGCCCCAGAACAAGTTCCTGCGAAAATTAAAAGCTCTGTAATAAAATCGCCATAAATGGCGATATTTCGCGGTTTTTAATTTTTTGTTTGTTGGCAACAAAAGTTGTTGACCGACTTCAATTGTTTGAAACTCATTTAAAAAAAAAAAAAAAATCATATCTCAAACGTGAAAAAAACACTTATCGGCACGTTTATGAATTTTTTCACCAGGTTGCTACATACCGATTTTATCTAAAACATATTAAATTTGTTTCTACTATTTTTCTCTTAATTATCACATCGAGAAAGCCCATTGGAAATTTATTTTAAAAAATTAATGTATTTTCTCTATCGCGCATTGGCCAGATACTTAATTAAAAAAAAAGTTACCTTTTGCGTTAGGTACTTTTTTTATTAGTTTCACCCGAGTCTATGAAACACAGTTTTGGCAGTAACAAACAGTTTTCATTTACAGGGCCATATTCACAGGTACAAGACGCTATGTACCCCCTGTTGATCCAGAATACACTTATACAAAGAAAGAGAAGGAGTTAATGAATAATCGGAATGAACAAGTGAGAATATCTTATCAAAATAAGGCGAACAAGATACGTCATGTTTACACGGCAAATGAGAGTGCAGCTTTTGGAAAAAGGACCTACTCCGATGAAAGGTATAAATTTGACCAATAAAAACAAAATAAAAGTATTGTTACGCAAAGGATTTGATATCAGATTTTTGGCTTTTAATAGTGCAAGATGGTTTCTAAAATCTATATTGGAAATTCCACTTATTTGGACAGGAAAAGCAATGCAATGCTTTTTATAATTTTTTGAAATTATAAAAACAAATTTTTTTTCAGTTGACATCCGCATGATGGTATAGAAGGGTCAATCTAATTAGGGATTGATAAATTATTTGCCACTTCTATAAATTTGTTTTATTGAAAACTAGTTTCGAATGTTATACATTCATCCTCAGTTCTAAAAGCACACAAAAATTGCTTATTTTTGAATTTTTTGTGTGCTTTTAGAACTGAGGATGAATGTATAACATTCGAAACTAGTTTTCAATAAAACAAATTTATAGAAGTGGCAAATAATTTATCAATCCCTAATATTTTTTTCCTTCTCATTACTTGAGTGAATTTGGTTTAAAAAATACAAAAGACACCCTTATTTTTTTTTTATACGAACAAAATTTTACGATAAACAAAAAAATTGGAGATTTTAAAATTTATACTTATATTTCCTTTGCCTTATGTAATTCCCAGCTATTTTGAAAATATAAAGCCCATGGTTTGTAAATGATGAACCTGCAGGTTAAAAAAAGAAATTTTAAAGGTTAAAAAGAAAATTTCATTTGAAATGAATGACCATTTTATTTACTTAAAACCGAGCACCTAAGTGCAACCTAATGCGGACCAACGTTTTTCAGATTAGAAAAGTTGTTAAGATCAGACAAAGATGATTTAAAGGTGGAGTATTTTCAAAAGAAAATCAGGAAGAAGCCCAGCTCAGATCTCGTCGAGCTCAATGAAATTTGTCCCCTTACTCCCACTCATCTCTACAATATAAGGGTTATGCCTAAGACATTGGATTTTGGAAAAGTATTGCCTTTTAATTTCACAAAATTTTCTTAATTAATTCCAATTTAAAGTTTTATATGTGATACATGATGTTTCAGATTCCACCAAATGTCGACTGTGTTAAAATAATCAGAATTGATAACTTTAATAATTTTTCTGTGACATTAAAGCTATTTCTCCACAAAGCTAAAATGAAAGAGGAAGTTTTTGTAGTTGCAGCAAGAAGCAGACATGAAAAAGAAGTTACATTAAATTTAAAATCATATGGAAAATTTTACAGGTAACAATTAGCAAGGTTTAAGAATTTACAGTAAATGTAATACATATATATATATATATATATATATATATATACAATTAATCTAATGTTACATAGGAGAGATACAGAATATACCACTTTTTACGACTGAGTTAGATTAATTTTATTTTTGAACTAGTTTTTTCCCGTGGTTTCACCAGCGTGAAATGTGGATTATACATGTCTGTTTCTTGCACATGATGAGTATATGAACACGTGCATAAGATTCGAAAGGACAGAAGAACCTACTCCCAAGACTACACTAACAAAGTTTTTTACGAAGACCTACTTAAAAAAAACAGTACTTTAACATAAATGATATTTTTAGTTCTTTTCCCCTGTGGTATAAATAAATACTAGTTTTGTCCGCAACCTTTAATAAACGTTAACCTGATAAAGCGTGTGTTGAGTGAGCTTCGACTACCTTATGCTAACTCTCCAAATTGATTTACAATTTAGTCTGTGGGCCAGACCCCCATACCGTGCATCCCTCCTCCCCTCACTCCTATAAACTGCACATCGTCTTGTCCTTGTGAATAGTTCTTAAAAAAAAATTAATGTTCTAAAAAATAATGACCGCACTGTTACAAAATGGCATCTAAAGATGTGGAGCAATTATTCTTCTTAAAAACCAATAGTCTAGTCATTTTTTAAAATATTCGTAATGGTTTGTAGCGGGCACTTCCATAACTACCGACAACCGACAATCGACACTTCTACAGCTGGTTCACGCTACTAGATAACGCCACCAAGTAATCACGAAATCACTAGTCAGATAAGAGAAGACGTTCCAATGTAATAAAAGATTTTTTTTTTAAATAGCACGAAAATTTGGGTGTTTTGAGGATTTCTGCATCAGAATTCAGCAAGCTATATTTTTCATTTTCGGAAGCGAATTGTCAAGATTTAGAACCTTTCTGGAGTTAAGTTTAGCTCGTTGTAATGTATCCCTTTTCAAGATTTTTTTTTAAATATGACGCAAATTTGGGTGTTTTGGTGCTATCTAGAGCGGAATTCAGCTCGTTTATATCACGATGTCAAGCTAGGTTTCACGATGTCAAGCTAGGTTTTTCATAACGTGATCTCAGCACATGTTCGTCAAAGATGTAGAAGATCCTGTGACAGCTGTTTGGTTCCCCGAGGATAAAAATTTCATTTAAAGAATTAAATTCCTATTAGTTAAAAATGTTGCATTCTGAATGATGCAATTGGTCTGTTTTAGTTGCCATTTTAACTCGAAATTTTCAAAAGGCATTGCAAGATCCTAAAACTCAACTAATATCGATAAACTAAAAACCATTAGATGGATCAATTTTTAAATTAAGTTCGCGTTTGATGTAAAAATAGTCTCTCTGGACTTTTTTTCTTCCATTTTATTTTCTTCTTTCTTCTCTATCTCACAATCTATTAATTTTTCCATTGATTTTTTGTGGGAAGGGCAGGCTTGCTCCTTTCCTGCTTGCGTCTATGAATTATAAGATTTATTTGGAACAATGAGAAGGATATAATTGTTTATTTTAAGACGGTAGATCATCATAGTATGGTTCTCTAGTTGTTAATTTTAATCTGAGATGCGAATCAGTATCCAAAAGGCTGTTTCTTTTTATTGACCTGATTTCTACTGTAATATTATCGACCTTACCAATTATTTAGCAAGGAATCATAGACGATAATATTACTAATAGGGAAACAGACAAGGAATTTATAAAAGAACCTCACATACCACCATTCTTACAAAAACAACTGTTTTATTTTATAACAACCCAAAATAAACCAATTCATAATTTATACATCAGTAATGTTTGAACACTAACTAAACTATAAATTACAAACTATACATTATAAACTATGAATGGACTATGACTATATTATAACCTATAACAAATAACAACCAAACAATTATTTACATACGCAGATCAAAGTTGATAATGAGACAGAAAGAGAGAAAGAGAGTTTTCACATGTCTTGACTGTTTTATCTTTTCTCTCACTTTAAGCCGGACTCCTTGCATACAGCGTCTCATATATTACAATGTCTTCACACTCCAAATGGTTCCCTCTCTTTCTGTCCACTGCATCATGCGTATGCATGCACCTTTCCTTTCTTCTGCTTCGCCCATTGCACCACAAATGCTGAAAAAGCAACTTGTAAGTGCAAACAACGAATCTTGCACAACACTAACAAGTAACGAAGTTTATTATTTTTCAATGTTCAAAGCCAAATGCATTGAGTACCCTCATCAAACTCTTTCTGTAACCCTCGGCATATGCTTGCCACAATTTTGGCAATAGTGCAGCCAAATTATACACACGACCCTGCAAAAGGTCAAGTAGTTCTAATTTTTTTAACCTAAGTCAGTAGTAAAAAATCAAATTTTCTATTTTGAAAGACCTGTGTGGCCTATGTTGTAGCCAAAGAAACACCAACATTTGCCACTATTTTCAGTTTTGATCGATAGTATGCGCCAGAAATAAAACTTTGTGGTAACTTTTATTAAATTAAATTAAATTAATTTGGTGGCACTTTCGTTCATAGATTGATATAGATCTAAATTTTCCATAATTTTAATAATTTTAGATCTATATAAATTATAGACAAGAGGTATAGGCTTCAAAGTTTGAATATTTTTGAAACAACTCTTTATTTTGGTCTCTAAATTTGTGAAATATCATCGAAAATACTCATCTCATGAGAAAAGTCATCCGGAATGAACTTGAAGAATATTAATTGAGGTTTACGGGCACTTGTAGGCTCAATGCTTTTCTCAATATTAGCATATAATCGAAAATCTTGAAAAATGGAATTTGGGATTAATCAATAAAAGCAGCTCACAAGAACGTTTATTGTAATAACTAGAGTTTTACTGTATTAAAAAAACAATTGGAACTTATAGAACTTATATAGACGTATAAAAGAAAAAATCAAAATTCGTTAATTTTATTGGATGTAATTTCATTAATCATAATGGACCAGGCTTCCAGAAATGATCTTACGAAAAAGGAACAAGTTCATCGAAGGAATCGAGCAGTATATGCAGGCTGGTATTGCGTTCAATTTAGGGGTGGAGATGTCTCACACTATAGACACTGTCCAAAATCTTTGCATCTTCAAAACAAAAAAGTGATTTGATAGCCATCTTATAATTCCCTTAAGGATGATGTAAATGAACTAACTATTAAACAGCTATATGGAAACGGTTCCATCCAAAGGTACCAGCAACGATGGCAATCACTTCTGTGTTTAAAGTACGCACAAGGATAATCTTTACCACTTTCTGTATTGAATACAGTTCATGAATCACAAGCCTCGTGCCTGTCTCTTAATGATAGCAGTTTGTCATGGGTATGTTCGAACCGATTTGTGCAACTGCTTTCTCTGCTGTGACATATTCATCTTTGTTTGGTGACCAGTAGCACTTTATAACCAAGTAAGCCAAAAAGTTGAACCATTCCTTCTTATTCGTTAAGCCACGGAGAAAGTTCATCCAATTTTGTGGCAGTTTGGTGTTGCCAGAAACCATCCTTCTAATCCTCTCACCTCTTTATTCTCAGGTTCTCACTTCTTTAAATTTTCTAGAGAGGAGGTGTCCCAAACAACGTCTACCGTTTGGGCATTCCCCAGCTACTTATAAGATAAAGTAGAAGTAGCGAGTGGACGATGGACGGAACCGTCTATAAATTTTAGGTCTGTTTTTGAAACAACCTTATCAGAAATACAGACTTACAGAAGATCATCGTATTCAATATTTCGACATAGATTAAGGGAACATTGGTATTCAGATAAATAAGCATATATATGTTTAGTTAGGATGTGGTGGAAGTGTGAGCCTGAATTAAGATTTATTACTATAATTATATATTTGTTTACAAGAGCAGCTCGAGGGGGGAGGGAAGGATATATCCTCATGATCCTCCTCTCCGCGTACATCACTGTGTGGAATTAGTGAGTGAAAATGATATTTTGTAAATAAAATCGGAGGACAAAAAAAAAAATTAAAAAGTGTGAAAACGTGAATCTTATCTGAGTGAAACTTTATTGCCGTTAAGACAAATTTATAGTCACTTTGAACCTGTTCCTTAAAAATGTTTGCTTGAAATGAGAATGAACAATACTTTGTTATTTTGTATTTTAAGGGATTGAAACTTGAAACCTTCAAAAATACGGGTTTTAATAATCTCTATTGTCATTGTATTTTTTATATTTGTGTTGCTATTGTTTGCGCCAATTTCTTTCCCATGATTTTTTACTGAACTGAAGAGGAATATGTTTTGTATTTTTCCACCATTGATTAAAACCGTCATTAGGAGTAAATTGAAACGTTGTTGAACGAAAGTGCCACCAAATTAATTTAAACACCTCTCATTCAGTCATGCCCACTTTAATTAAAACTTGCACTGCAGCATGACGGACATCAATAGGAACAGAAATGTACAGGAATAAATTGTGTCTTATCAATTTCTTCACGGCAAATTTGTTGAGTAGCAGATGCTTATTCTACATGCTAATACTTTGAAATATAAAATGCGATTAACTCAATATCTTCATATCTCCTTACCATAATTTCAAAAGTGTTCGATTGTATACATACAATGATTTACTACAGTAAATCAATCATTCGTAATCTACATAAATAAATGAAGATGGGTTATGAAGAAATGGAATTGAGGGTGATAAAGCGATTTGTGTGGTTGTTGATGGGTTTATTGGCAGTTTTGGGAGGGAGGTTGTAACAAATACATTTATGTATAATGCCTGTATGTATACTTTTTTTCCAGCAATGTCTCATATGTGGTTAATAATAGCCATTCCTTTGACCTGAAGTTGTCTGCAGACGTAGTTCAAAGAACTCTTTCAGTGACTCCAAACGAACTAACCATTAATTCAGCTAAAGGACAATATGAAGACATTTTTCAAGTGAAATGGGGTGTCATAAAGATATTTAATCCTCTTTATGTTCCTACAAAATATTCATGGAAGGTAAAGGAACAAATGTACACTAATATCAATATACACAAACTAATCTATTTAAATATTTTTTAGCACTTTTCAAAACTCCATAAAAGGATCATTTCTTAAATTAAATTTTCCATACCTTAACTAAACTATACATTTTAAATTAAGCATATACCTTTTAATAATTATACATACAATTACAATTTTACAACATAATTGTAATTACAAAGAAGTGAAGTAGCCAATTGGGCAAACTGCTTGTCTCTATAAGGATGTTTTTAGGTACTTTACTTGAATGTCATATTAGACTTTTATATTAAAGTTATTATAAAATATTAATATTATTAACTATTAAAGTATGTTAAAATATAATGTAAAACATTTCAGAAACTTTAACATCAATATAAATAATATTATAGATTTTGGTTGAAATTAGTTAGCCGAAAGGGGTACTTTATTTGAAGGTCATAATGAGCTTACATCAAAAGTTATATTAACACTTAATACAGAGATCATATCACAAACGCGATTTTTTCCGATCTAATTAAACAATTTTTTTTAAATGTTAAAATTGAGTGTAAAATATTTGTTTTTCTCCACATTTGAGCTGAACAAGTCTGCAGCAGGATAATAAGATATAACAGACCATAATCCAATGTCGAAACCGTCGATTTCCAATGTTTTATCTAGTGACTTAGACAGTTCTAATGTTGTCACAGAACACGAAGTAATCTGTTAGGAACTTGTTACCTACTGAAAGAAAACGACATATAATAACAGAATGAAATCTTCATAAACAAGTGCTTGAATATGTGTGTCTGTGTGTGTCAATAGATGGACGTCGCGACGCCGAATGTCGTTCTTGAGATACTGTTATCTTCAGAAACTAGTAGCCAAATTCAGAATCACTTTTTGAGCCAACGATTTATAGTTTAATAGGCGTACAAGGAAGTCAGGCGGTGTCCACATCAGATATTTTTTAAATACTAAGTACCAGCAAGTAATATACTATCGATTAGAAAAAAATAACAATAAATTGTGGGTCAAATTTATGCAAAAATAAAACAATGAAATAACCCTAAATTCAAACGTCTTGAATTTACGTAGCTTCACAATATGAACAACGACATAAATATTTTACCTATTTATACAAATCTAACACTTGTTTATTTGCATTACCCTCAATTCAATGTAAATCCTCTTCTCCCTACTCCTTTCAAAGATTAAAAATATCGAGGCCCGATACATCGAAATATCGATATTATTTTATTTATATATCGAACTACTATTTCGATATATTTGAAAACTATCGATACGATATATATGTATATATATATATATATATATATATATATATATTTTTTTTTTTGTTAAATATTTACATCCCTATTTCTCTATGCTCACCGAAAATCAATTGGCTAAACCAATTTTGCTTTATCAGGATGTCAAACGTCGCTTGATTCGTTCCGTTTTCTGATTTTTAGATTAACGAAAGTAAACCTTCACATCCATCCAAATGGGCTTTTTTAATTAGTGTTAGCATGTTTTAAAAAATAAAACAGTTAAACGATGTAGACCATTATCAGACTTATGGTGTGTCACTTAGCACTGACTTCTAATGACAATTATTTG
Organism: Rhaphigaster nebulosa; assembly: GCA_948150685.1. Taxonomy (NCBI): domain Eukaryota; kingdom Metazoa; phylum Arthropoda; class Insecta; order Hemiptera; family Pentatomidae; genus Rhaphigaster; species Rhaphigaster nebulosa. The sequence continues at coordinate 32,984 of CANUHP010000054.1, forward strand.
AATAGCGCTGCTAAATAATACGGAATATAAAAAAAAAAAGAAATATTTTAGTTTATCTAATTTATTTTATTTTATTTTTTTAGATATAATGATTCCAAAACACTATATCTTTTCTCTATCTTTATAAATTGCTGAAATATGGGCGTTTGAAACCTCTATTCGCCGCCATTTTGGGACAAAGCGGCTGTTGGAATTGTTGAGTTCTGAGGTGATCTGTGGCTTTGGAGCCAAATTAAAAAAAAAATCGGCCCTGTTGTCTCGGAGAAAAGTCGCGGATGGCTTACGAACGGATTTTTTTAAATCTGATTTTTTGATTTATGTATTATCTTGAAACGTAAAACTTAAAATTATAGAGAGAAGGGCTCAATTTTTTTTCTCTTTGACAATTACAAAGTTTCGTTATTGAAAATTATAAACCAAAAAAGAGGTTTCAATGGAGCGCCCTTATCCTGATTCCATTGATATTTTTTTATGAAGCTACTAATTTATATTTACTGTGCAGGTCCCTCCAGCTATACCTTTCATATTGGAACCGATGAGCGGTGAGGTACCTGGCAACAGATCAATCGCTTGCGTAGTTTATTCCAATTTGCGAAACAGGACGATACTTGGAGCCTCAGTTCATCTTGCTGTTAATGAAGGACCTCAAATTCCGGTCAGAATCAGTCTTCTTGAGGAGAAGAGTCATAATGTTTGTGTTATGCTCAGCAAAAGAATTCTTCCCCCAATTTCACTCAATTTATCATTCTGCGAGACAGTTCTATTCTTCAATGCTGGGTAAAATAATTTATGGTACAGTTGCAATAAGTGACAGTTGCAAAATTATCATGCACTTTTTGATGGTTGGCATTTATTTCCTTATCGGCCACCGGAATTAGTGTAAATAGGCTAGAATAGGTTGTTTATAGTATTAACTCATTTCTCCTATGATAGAAGTAAACATGGGGGTAAAAATCGATATTGTGGAGAGCGGAGCTGGTTGGCAGACATGTGTTTTTTATGTCAGGCCTGTGGACATGTTCATTGTCCAAACCTTAGCATGAAATGAGTCACTTGTTTTGTCACGAGCTCCCGAACCATAGTCCATTTACCTTTGAAATGAGCGTTGATCGATTATGTCAAGATTTACGTAAATTATGATCATTTTTGGAAAAAAAATCACATTTTTTTCGATTACGAATAGCTGGTAAAAAAATAATTTAGAAAAAATGTTTTCTTACTTTATTATTATATAGCTATTTGTGTTCCACTTTTTGACCGCCTCCCGGACCATCTCACTCCTTCGTAAGTTCTACGGTGAACCATTGATTATTCAAATATGAAAAAAAAAATTAAAAGAGTCCTTCAAACTGCACCTCAAATAAAGAGGAAACAAATGAAACGTTTTCCACCCTTCAGTATAGTCCATTAAGATAAATGGCAGAATTTTGCCCGTGACCATGTTCAGTGGAAAGAGGAATGGAGGAAAGTACTCTTTACAGATGAAAAAAAATTTAAATTGGATGGTCCAGATGGTTGGGCTACTATTATCATGATCTTCGGAAAGCTGAAAAGATATTTTCTAAAAGGCAAATGGGTGGAGGTGGTGTGATGATATGTAGTTCCATCGGGAATGATCAAAGAACAGATATCATGATTATTTCTGGCCGAATTAAAATCAAAGATTATCTGAAATTCATAGAAAAACAGTTAAAAAAATATTTCGAAATAGAGCCCAACAATAACGTTCTTTTTCAAAACGAAATCGCCCCAGTACACACATTGAAATCAGTAAAAGAGTTTTTTAAAAAACAAAGCCTACAGGTTATGGATTGGCCTGCAAGATCTCCAGACTTTAATATTATTGAAAATATCTGGGGACTCCTTGCCAGGAATGTGTACAGTAGTAACCATGATATACGTTTTCATGCGTTGGGGAGTTAAAAAAAAAAAAAATTCAGGAGGAATGAGCCGAAATCCCTCAAGAACTGATTCGCCGCCATTTCGAATCAAATTATAAATTACAAATTATTTTCATTGTTTACCTATTGGACAAAGGACAACTAAATTTAAGTAATAAGAGTTATATATGGTAAACGAAAAATAATAGCAATGACCAAATGACCAAAAAAAACTAAACGAATAAACGGAAAAAAAACAGAGTGGGCTATCTTTTTGTCCCGGCCCTTAATCTGTATGCTGTTTGTAGTTGAGTATGGAATTTAATTAGTTTTAGTTTTGTAAATTTAGTTTAATTTGTTTATTTTTAGAAGAAATTAATTTGTTGTGTTTAATTTATAAAATTGGTTATATGCGATTAAATATAATTGCTACAATTATGTGCACATTAGACCAGCGTTGCCTAGTAACAGAACGACCGATTGGCTTTTCTAGCAAAAGACAAGGGATCAACATTATTGTCGTCAGTTACACTCCATTAGCGGCTCATTACACTACCTAGATTCCGTATGTCGTTTCGTGACTACCATTGCGGTCTTGTTGTTTGTTGGTAATTTGACTATTCATTGTGAGTCTGTCTTTCTGTCTGTTATACTTCATTAGCGGTACATTATAGCCTACAACATCTTAGCAAAAGTTGTAGTGAGAACTAAATTCTTCCTCTGACCTATCGGAATGGCATCTCTTCTCTTCAAGATTTCCAGGTTGAGCCTCTGACCCATCGGAATGGTATCTCTTCTCTTCAAGATTCCCACGTTGAGCCTCTGACCTATCGGAGTCACCACAACATGAGAAAGAGGAATCTGGGTAAAGTGTACCAACGGTGATATTTACAATATACCAGCCTTCATCAGTAGTTGACTCGTCGGGTTTTTTATTTTGCTAAAAGGTATATCAGTTCTTACAAATGCGCTACCCAAATCTAAGAAAAAGGCGGACTTACTGTCTCTACTTGCCGTATATGGCATAATGAAACTTTTCTGCAGTTTTGATTGTTTACTTTGTATGGCACTGTATCAATATGCTGAGTAGTTTGGAAATGTTGCCTTATAGAAACAGACGTTGAACAGCAAGAACAATGCAAAAGATCTCCATTACTCCTAAAGGATTCATTTGGGAACACGTGAAGATCGAAATATACCCGATCTTTACCTTTTTTCTCGACTTTACTCATTTAGAAAATAAACAATCAAGAAAAAAAAAATCATGCCACTGGGAATTATATTTTAAAACCGCATGAATTTCTTCCTACTCACATATGGACACTAATGCCGTTCTGAGTAAAAATTAAAGGGGATAAAACTGAATAATAGTAAGAAGAAAAGTACAACCAATGCTAGAGAATTAATCACCTTTGAGTGTTATCTAAAAATTTAGAATTTTTTTTTTCTCATACCCATCATGAGATGTATTATCTCATATCTGATGTAAATAAACATATAAAATATTGAGTGATGTACATTACAATACATGAAATATGTAAATTAAGTGAAATATATAAATTTAAATTGGTTTATGACATAAAAAATGAGTTGATACTTGGTTATATCTTGGTAAAAAAACAATTGTATTTATATGAAAACCCTAGCCATATTTCTTATTGTGCTAAAATTACCAGGAATATTAATAAATTTTATTAAAAGAGATTGTTATACCTGCATTAAATATTCGGTTTTTCATATTCTTAGTGTATTTTCACTAAATTTCATATTCAGTGTATTTTAGTAATTAATTCATTACAATAGATCCCAGGCCATAGAAAATAAGGAATAAAAGCTTTAAAATAATTTATTGTAATTATATTTGCAGTAAACACTGGTAGTTTGAGGAGAGAGAATTTTATATCACAAAATTGTTTTACAAAACTGAAGGCGAATCCCAGCTTATTCTGTAACAGACAAGTTAACTAACATGGACTTGAAGCTTATTAGTCAAGGAAGTTTTTCTTCTTAATATGTAGTCCAGTAGCCGGCTGATAAAAAAAATCGCGAATTATTCGTAGTCTTAAGAACCTAAACGTAATTTAACCTCTAGGCGTAGAGATGTTGCGGGTGTCCCCATCGCCCGGTCTGCTCACCGCAAACAGCCTCTGACCCACCAGGTTGGTGGAACATCTACACTGACACTTACAAACAGTATGCCCTATCAGTAGACTACATTCGCCTCACTACAGGCAAAGTTCATCTACAGTACCCACCCAGGTAGCCGCCACGAAAGGGGGTGCTGGTTTGCAAGCACAAAGGTGGCAGCCCCACCAGCAGACTAGGCCTACGCGCAGTGAGTGTTGATAGCCCCGCTACCCAAAGAATCATGAAACCACAAACTGATGCCACGGATATGAACAAATATAAAGGTAATAGACCCGGCTATCCCCCCAGGACTAATTTTGGAGTTTGGATCGTTTTATCTCTATATAGACGCGGAACACTCAAACATCTCTTAGATCAGATTGAAAGATATAAACTGGACGAAGTTGCAATCCAAGAAGTATGCTGGCCAGGGAGTGGAATCCTCGAAAAACGTAAGCACTCCATCTGCTACAGTTGTGACAACCACCTGCATGAATTTGGCACTGGCTTAATTGTTAGAGGTAGATACAGATTGCGTGTTATTGGTTTTAAAGCGGATCAACGGATCAATGAAAAATCCTACACACCAGCATTCTGAGTGTCCTGAGGTTGCTAATGATGAGGAGAAGGACCTCTTCGATGATCTTCTGAAAAGAACGCTCGACGCTTGCCCTAGGGTATGATGCGAAAATCATAGCAGGTGACCTCAATGCTAAGATTGGAAGAGATAATTGTTTCACACCAACGATAGGAAAACATAGTCTGCACTACATGTTTAATAGTAAAGGTGCGAGGTTGGTAAATTTTGCAGCTTCACGAGACCTCGTTGTTGATTCAACTCTCTTTCCCCTTAAGGATATCCATAAAGGGACATGGATTTCCCGAAAGGACTGTGATAATCAAATAGATCACATTGTAATTGGTAGAAGACAAAGGACCAATCTTCTAGATGTAAGAGTCTTCAGAAGCGCCAATGTAGACACGAACCACTACCTCTCTATAGCGCATCTCAAAAAAACGATCTCCCTTCTGAGATCTGGAAATTCCCCTGGTGAAAAATCTCGGAAAGAGATTTAATCTCCAAAAACTAAAGGATCCAGATGTTTTAAGCCAATATTCGTCAGTGCTGGACCTTAAACTTCGGACATTTAATTTGGGAGAAATGTTTCCCCATAGTTGTGGAAAATGGCAAACTTTTTCACAAGCAATAGCAAACATTATTCTTGGGCCTAAGCAGAAGGAGCCTCGCTCACCTTGGTTTGATATTGATTTTGAATATCCAACCCCTAGAAAGAATGAACCTACCGTCCTATTCTGCTACATGGCTCAGAAACTTGAACTCTGACAAAAGACAATGAACAAGATCTTAGATAGAAAGATCTTCCGAAGGATATTTGATGAAGTGTTCGTGGATTTGATTTGGAGAAGACGGACTAACCAAGAAGTATACCAAGCGTTTATAGAGCCTGACATCGTCCAGATTTTAAAATTGGACAGATTGCGATGGGCGGGACTTCTGGTACGGATGGAAGAAAATGAAATACTGAAGATGATACTTACAGAGCCGCTCCATGGGACCAGAAAAAGAGGCAGGCCTAAGCTGAGGTGGATCGACGGAATGGTAACTGACTCGAAGCACATCCTCGGTGTCAGGAATTGGATGGCAGCTGCATAGGATCGTGAAGATTGGCGGAGGCGGTTGGTGGAGGCCAAGACCCGCCACCGGGTTGTTGTGCTGTAATAATAATAATAACCGCTCGATAGTCTTCTTCAGATGGTTTGAACAAAGACAAATTCTACTTTTTTTAAAAGAACATTTTATCTAATTTACGATGCTGCTATTGGGAATACTTTCTTAGTTATCGCTTCTTATTCAACAGAAAACGTGACGCTTGAAAAAAAAAGCAAAACTTAAATTTTCTGCCTTTTTGTGCAGAATCGGACCATAGTTCATATGAACCTTTTTGGTGCAAATCAGCAAATATATATATATATATATATATATATATATATATATATATATATATATATATATATATATATATATATATAACTTATGTTCTCACGGACGAAAACTAATAAAAAAAAAGGAAATAGGGAGGCGAAATAACACACACCAGTGCTGGAGAAGACTGATTTATTCTGCCTTATAATCCTCTATTTATAGCATTAGGCTCTATTTACATTCCTGGTATAGGATTACATGTAATATTGTCATATCCACTATCTTAACTTATATACACATACGTACCCATATAGGGTGTTTTCTGGCTCCTTGGTTTCTGTTCTCGACCCAATTGAAATATGGAAATGTGCCTCAATTAAACAGCATTTATTACCCCCTTTCCATGCAGCTGGATTTTGATATTAAAATACCTGTAAATAATGAAGAAGCATTATAGATTCTATTATTACATTGTAAAATGGCTTGTAGAGTTGAGGTAACAAATAAATACTAAATTAATTAGGATCTGACCATCATCTTCATCAATTTTTGCATTTATAAAATAAATAAATTAATTGCAGTTGTCTCAACTTCTTCAATTTTCAACCTAGTATCTTATAGCCACTAAATATTTGTATGGTTTGACAGCTTGTTTTAAATTTTTGATTGTGTCACAGGTTTAAGGATGTAATATACTCAGTAGTAACTGCTGAGCCAATCGAGGGTGTCACCATGCGACCTATTGTGGGAGTCATGCCAGCTAGAGCATGCATTGGTCTCGAAATGATATTCAAAATGACGAGTATAGCAGCTTTCGATTTTCATCTGTTAATCGAACTGCAAGGTTATGATATTATTGAAGCCAAATTCATAGGACACGTTGTTTTTCCTAAAGTAAGACCTAAATATGTACGTTACTATCAGTTTAGATATATTCGTAATATATTTTATTTAACTTATAAGCTTTCTTCATCTGGATTAGGTAGAATTTAATCCAAAAACGTTGATTCTGAGGTCTACACCTTGCTTTTCGCGAGACTGTTATAATTTACAAATTGAAAATCAGAGCCCGGCATTGGTACAAATCCAATTTCCTATGGAAAACTACCCTCAAATGAATCTTTCACTTTCTAAGAACGATAAATTTCCAGGTAATTATTTATTTATATTCACTATAATGCTTTGTACACAAGTTCAAGCTCTGTATTTTAATAGATTAATGTTCGTAATGTACTGCAATGTCCATATTTCAATTGATAAAGAGTGTTACGTTGAAGAGGAAAAATTTTAAACCAAATAATTTGGTAACAATTTTTTTTTTAATTTATCATGAAAATTAATATTAATTGATCATGAAACTTTCTTGTGCTAAAATTTGTAAAATATCAATTTATTAACAATATTAGGGGTGCCTATAGGAGGTCATGGATTACGACGCCAAGTGTGCCTTTAATATTTTTTTGGGGAGAGAGAAGGGAAAGAGGTAAAAAGTTGCATGCTTGGATCATCCGGTGGGAAGAGAGGGGTTGTTTGAAGAAGAAATTGAAATTAATGTTTATAAAAACTAAAATTATGTAAGTAGTGCATTGCATTGGAAAGTAAAAATGAAGAAAATAATATGGGATAATGAAGTAAAATTATAAATTGTTAATTTCGCTGTCCCTAGAGTGATTTTTAGCGTGATGAGTGGGGATTTTTAGCAGATTAAGAGCTGTAGCGGGAAGTTTAGAAGAGGGTGAGTCGTTGGGGTGGAGTAGGAGGGAGAGGAGTACCTCTAAACAATATCACAGGTTCTTGACACCTTGAAAAAAAAAAAAAATCGAATTAGTAAAAATCCGAGTGTTTTTTTTAGTTTCGAGTGTTCTCATTACTATATTGTGAACCACCCCACGGCCTGAAAGAATAACACCAACGAGGTTTGTTTATACAGGCAGGTGAAGGGAACTTGAAGAGAACGAGTCGATTCTGTGTATTTATTAAGGGACGTAAACTAAACATGATGAGCAGGGCTGTTTTTAGCCAAGTGGAGGGAGGGGAGACCATGGCAATTTAAGATAAGGGGAGCTCTCCGGATTAGAGGCCCTCATTGGACAAACTACCAATCCTAGGTACTTTAAGGGAATAAAATCTTTCCTGAAAACATACAAATTAAATAAGAAAACATGGGTGATAACCGAATTGTTTGATGACTGGTTATTAAATTTAGATAAAGATATGATATCGAGTATATTATGGAGATGGTTTTTGTATTTATATTTATATTATTTATGTGGTAGTTACCACTATTTTATGTTAGGTATTCTTTTTCTTCACAATTTTACAGTGCACAACAACCCACAAAATCTGGAAAACATAAATTAGGATTTGGTGACAGACTTTGAGGTTCACTTCAGTAATAAAAATAAATTTGCAATTATTTTCAGCAATCACCACATCTAAATTACATTTAGGGAGTCATTTGAAATTTCCAAACCCTATATAGAAAGAAAGTTATAACATTAAAATTGGATAGCTTAAAAATTAATGAAAGCTCAATATTATAATTATTACTTCGATAAATATGTCATAAGTTTGTCATTTACTCTTTTTTCTTGAAAGATTAAAAAAAGTAATACATTTTTTGGAAGTTTTTTAAACATAGAAGTTTTTTAAATAAATAGGACAAAATGGACAAATGAGAAATAAGTTTCCATAGTTTAAGATATAATGACAACTCACCAGATAAAAAAAAGATAATGCATAAAAAATATGTTTGGCAATGGACAATGTGAGTCCGAACCGTCATAAAATGAAATAAATGCATGAAGTATGAAAGTGTTACTAAAAATCTTCAAAGAAATAAAGCAAATGATTCATAAAGCTTAGAAAATCTCCCTAACACTTTCAATTTTTAAATGCTTTAAAAAGTCGCAACATCTCACTCTACCAGAACAAGAAGAAATGAAAACTGGTCCACCAGAAACATGGAATCTTCTTCCCGATAATAAGTTGATGAATGCGTTCATTTGGCTACCATATCGCGGTTTTTGAATCGTCGGATTATTAAATTTGGACTTGTTTTGATTTGAGATGATGACGATAAACCGCAACCAACCGTGAAGTCGAAGATGGCCAGGACGGAGATACATGAGGAGTATTCTCAGCATTATCACTAGTGGAAAATGCTCTCAATCATGGACTACAGGAATTATTCAAACAATTCTTTTTTTGGTAATTCGAACTCTCGACAGGCCTTTTCTTAGGTCTCTTGAATTTCTATTAATTATCGAGATTCAAATATTTTGAAAATCTCAATAAAGGATGTTCAATTTGTAGATAAAAGTGGGCAAAGAATACGACGAATTTCTGATGATTTCTAATTGATGAAGAAAGATGTCTCGTTTGTAAACCCATGTAGAAATGGGAAAAATTTTATTTATCGAGAGGGACCACCGGCTCACTTCGAGTTAAGAGCTCCTCCCACCAAGGAACGAATACGAATGAATCCGAGTGTCTTTAAATACAAAGCGTTTCTTCGGTTAACCAAGAGCTGTTTTATGGATTTAATAATATAATAAATTAAATTTTGAGTCCAAGGTATCGAGGATTGAACTAACGAAAGTCGTAGTATTTACATTTTTTTTTTTTAACCGGATATTTGCTATTTATTTTAATTTTTATTTATCATTTATCAACTGTTGTAAATAGTGTAAATAACAATTCATTTTGATAAGTTTGTTTGTTGAATTTGTAATATGTAAAATACGTTTTTCTTGAAATACCGAAAATTTCACATGTTTTGGCCCTCCGTAGGGACGTTAGCTTTATAAGTAACTAGACATTTTTTGGGGGTAATCTGAAGTTGAGCAACTTTTATTTAAACCTTTTTTTTTTTGTTAACCTGAATATTTTCTGAAAAAAGTAGGAACAATTTTAAAAAAATGGATTTTGACTGAAACCATAATCAAGCTACCGATTTCGATTTCCGGATCATCATATTCGTAATCAATATAAAAAAATGAAAATAATGACACACTGCTCGGCTATAACGCAGAAGTGAGCCAATTTTTTTCAACAGCTAATAGAGTATGGCTCGTTCTCTACATATTCCCTTCACATATCTGCATAAATAAGCTTTTATTCCTTTAATGCGGCTGCTGCTTTAGATTTAACACCTGCATTATTGTATATTCATCTTGTTTTATACTGTCTGGATTACGGAGGAGAATTAACAAAAGAATAACAATATACATTTGAATGTTTATTTTTCAGTATGCTACTAGCCACTTGATCAATTACATTATTATGGATTACTTAAAATATTGGGAAAGTCTTGTTGTAGAAACCAAAAGGGCCGTGGATTTCCTCAATTTTGCCTTCTTAATCATTCTTAATCTCTATGAACTAGATTATGATATAAGTCAAAATATGATGAAATCTTATTTTATTCTAAACACTTTGAATCCTTATTAGCATATGAAGAAATTATAAGATGTGTTTATAACTCTTATGCCAATGTCTCTAGATTTTTTTTTCCAGGTCTTGATGAAGATTGTTTAAGTTTACTACCCAAAGTTTCTAAAGATTTGTTTTTGCATTTTAAACCACATGACTTAGCAACCTATGAATTCTACTTACCGTTCATACTGAACAAAATAATAGGTCCTCCCATAATCTATAATGATGACTCCCAAAAACCTGAATCATATATAACGATCAATAGAGAAAAGTAAATATAAATTAGATATTATATTATACCATATTATATTATACCATATTAGATTAAACTTATGCACCGCCTCTTGTATATTATTCAGAATCGTTGAGTTTTAAACGGCTATAATGGTTTAATCTTACAGGATTATTTGCTCTGACCAGTAAAGTAGCGAGCCACTTATAGTTAAGGTTGCCATTGTTAAAAAAAAGATTGAATTTAAAAAAAATGAATCTCTAAAACCTTTTTAACAGTTGCAGTGACTACCTCGAGCTTTGATTGCCGTGAATGGTGATAGCATGATGCCGTGAATGATGAATTGTGATGAACAGTTAAGGTTAATTTGCTGAAATGACAACTATACTTCAAGTTGCTGAGATCTCTTTACAAACGTTCAACATGCTACTATGGAACAGACAAGGTTCTTTTGTCCAGGAATGAATGGAGCCTTGTTATCAATTAAGTAAAACAACGAAATAAATAACTTTTGATCGAGCCATAGACAAATGTACCTTTGCTGTGACGATAAACGAGTAAGTTACCACGCAATGTAGAAACGAAAATCTGGTTTAAGAAAATAAAAATTGAAGCCCAAACCTGGAGCCAAGTTTAGTATCGATTTATATGTTTTCAATGATCTAGAATCGAAAAATACTCCCAAATCAATATCCTTAGTCGTTGTGTCAGTATCACAAATTTCTCATTTTGTTCGGCCCAAATCGGTGGTCTATTTGCAACAATATTTGGAAAAGTAAAAGGTTTTAGAGATTCATTTTGTTGATATTTTGGAGAAAAAATCATTTCGATTAGTTAGTTCCATCAAAAGTTAGTTCCATATAAAATAAACTAAGTATGAAAGAAATCGACATTTTGGATAAGGTTTCAACACACTGACAAAATCGAAGAAAATGAGTTGTTAGTGTGACAACGTACTTTTGATGCAGTATGTGGAGAAATAGCTGAGTAACAAGAAGGCTGAACAAATATGAGTCATTTCACTTTAAATGTCCAATTTCGCTTCTCCAGTGTTATTTTAGAGATTTAAAAGTGCCATTTATTAATTTTTTTTTTGTTTATTAATGCTATACAGTTTGATTTCCTGAACATGTTGACCCAACTGTTTGACCTTTTTTGAAACTTGGTTTGGAAGAAAAATGAATTAATCAGTAGACAAATTCCAAAAGTGTTACTGCCTCCTCTCCATTTTTAAAAATAAGAATATTCAATATCTATCGGAAAAAAGCTGGTACATGATTGGAAAAAGAGGAGAGGATTTTACTATTTGAATCCTCAAAATCATAGTAAGTATTTTAATTACTTTCCATGAATGTTACCACCAACTTATGAACATGTGATTTCACAAATGCCTTGATATTAACAAAATATATTAGGCAAGACAGCACAGTTGTGGTAATAACAAACCCACGTTTTTCTGACCTTCTTAACCTTGCCGATAACATATTGAAGCTCAAATTCCAGGAGTGTTAACGTCCAAGAGTGTTACCAAAAGCTGTTACTGAAAATAAAATTAGTAGAATCAACTAGTCATGCGTAGCTGCTACAGTGAATTTTAGAACCACCAAATCATTTACTGGAGACTATACAGTCAGTAATAAGTTTCGGACAATGCGATTTTATCTTTAAAGTTTGGAAATTTTTATTTTCAGGTAAAATAAAACATTTTTCACTCCTTCTCCAAATTTTGCCACATCTATAAAAAAAATTAAATTCAGATTTTGAAACTTTTTCGAAGCAGAATTTTTTTTTATTAGGATGCTATCTGAGATGCACTCATCGAGGGATTATTTTTAATTTTCACGAAATATGGTAAGCCTTTCTCGCTCGTTCCATGCTCTTGGACAGCCGGCGGAAGCTTTTAAATCCGTCCGACTTTCGTACATGTACCTTCGATTAATTTGGGCTACGTTACTTTTACTTCGGCCTACGATCCCCAAATACCTGATCCTTTTTCGTAATTAAAATTAATTATTTGTTGAATTTCAAAAGATGTTCTTCGACCCTTTATGACGATATGAAATCCAAATAATTACTGAAAACACTGGACGGAAGGGTACAAAACGCTTTGTACGTTCATTATTCGCGGTTGGTTGAGAAGAGATTAAAAATTGTATAGAAAATCGCTTTTGTTTTCAAAACAAACAACAGCTGTCCGGAATATTTTATTACCTGAACTATTTGTCTTTAATTACTATTGAAAAATGTTCTAGTAGATGTAAATGCGTATTTAATTCTTTGACAGGGATTATAAAATGATCGCTGATTTCGAAGTTTAAAACTTTTCTTCAATTAATTTTTTGCCAGATAACTACGTGTTAAAAAACATGGCTAAAAAAACAGCAAACTTTAAAGTCGTCCGAAGATTTTTGTTGCTGATTAATGAATCATCCAATGAACAAGATGAAAATTATCTGCCCTGAAATTCAATTTTTCAAAATAAAGCTCATAAATGTTACTGTTAAACAGACTCTTCCTCAGTGGAATATGTTGAAATGTTCTCTTATTTGAGAAAAATTAAAACCAGAAATCATCAGATACTGCCGACAGAATCTTACTGGTACCAACTGGTGGAAATTAAAAATGGTTGCATTCCTGGATTGAAACCGTGTTATGAACAAAACTACTATTAAGAACGAGCATTTAATGATGAGATATTATAGTAGCTGGGTACTTAAGATTTCCAACAGCAATTGTTTCCGTAACAAGAACTGAGGTCACTGAATTCAATTTTGGTAACATTCATGAGATTATAGGTAGTACTTCTATCAATAAAAAATACTGACAAACTTGAGAAAACTCACTGCACGCTATCTGATTCTTGAAATGGACAGTATAAGTTGTCATTCATCCATTTGACAGATTTTTCTAAGGATTATGAATTTCGGAAAAATAGTCAGCACCGACAACTCAAAATCGAACATTTAAAGTGAAATGACCCAAAACAATTTCTTCTAGTTTTCTAAGGTTGTTTGCAACAGCAGTTTTACAAAGAATGATGTAGGGAGAGTGTAAAAACAGATAGGTATGTGGAAATTTTATCAGAATGTTTCTGTAAATGTTTTTACAGTTCATTGTGAAAAACACTAAAAAAAATCACTTCTAAAGGTGAAGAGATAACTGAATAATGGGTTAATGAAACGTTGGCATCAATTTACACAAAGCGAATGAAGTGTTAGTTGACACCTCGTCATTCCAAACGGTCGAAATATTATTTATTCAAAAATTGGTATATTAATTGACTAGCTGAGTACCGCGGTTTAACTTAAAATATAAACTACCCTTTAAAATATTGTTAAAGTAATAACCTAATATTGTTCTATATAATTTGTGACAGATAGTTTTAAGGGACAGTGCCAAAAAGATAATAATTTTATATAAACGGCATTTTTCAATTAATGAAGATGTCAACTGATTTTTCAATTATTTCATTTCATATAAGTTTCAGGTTTCACACTTGTTTTCCCCTTAACCCTCTCATTTTATTTACAAAAATCGTTTTCATTCAATAATTTCACACTTATTAAAAATTTTGTGCAATCAACTTGATTACACGGGAATTGTACTTGATTGTACGAAGTAAAAGAAGTATTGTAATCGCGAAAATTTTAGTATTTAGATTTCAACGGAAATAGTCATTTTGAACATCTCTGAATCCATTTTGACTATTCGTCGTGACTTTTATACATACGTACGTACGTTCATTCATACGTGTTTATCTCGCATAACTCAAAAACGGTTAACCTTTGAAAGTTGAAATTTTGTACTTAGGATTGTTGTAAAATCTAGTTGTTAACATTCTTTAATACTTCTAAAGTTCATAATTTATATATTGATTTAAATAATATACTAGATTTTGGTCTAAATTGGGAAACCGCAATTGGTACTTTACTTGAAGGTCATAACAAACACATCAAAAATTATATTAAAATTAAATAAAGAGGTCACATGGTTCGGTAATAAAGGTTACAAACGCGAGTTTTTTTTCGCTCTACTTAAACATTTTTGTTACTTGTTTCAAGTGTTCAAATTGAGTGTAAAATACTTGTTCTCCTTCCTATTTGTGAGCTGAACAAGTCTGCAGCAGGGGAATAAGATATAAGTTAAGTGTGTTCTTCCACTAAAAATGTCGAAACCGTCGATTTGCAATGCTTTATTTAGTGACATTGACTCTTCTAATGTTGTCATGGAACACGAAGTAATCTCTTGGGAACTTGTTACCTACTGAAAGAAAACGACTTACAATAACGGAATTAGACCTCCAGAAACAAGAGCTTGTGTGTTTTTTTTATTTTTTTTTTATACGAGGGTGGGTGGAAATCTTCAAAAGACACGGATAGGCCCGTACCTATCCGCGTGTGGGATTTCTACCCACTAAAACCACCTCCCTACACCTCTTTCTCACCCTCCACGGGACCACCGTTAGGCATTACTTCATGGAGGGTGATTGGCAGTGTGCCGCCTCATTGTTTTAGGCTGCCACTATTTAGGCGCGCCTCCTCTTCTCCTCCTTCCTGAGCTTCTTGATGACCTCTGCCGCTAGGCGCTGGCCTGCCATCCAACACTCCTGTGAAAGCAGCATCAGGCTGACGATGCTGTCTACTATGTGTCCTGAGCCACAGATTCCTAGAAATTCTCCCCTCTCTTCTTGAAAGCGGGGACAGCTAAAGAATACATGTTCTATAGTCTCATCTATTGTTTGGCACCTTGGACATACAGCGGTACTGTCCAGCTTGAACCGCACTTGGTAGGCTCTGAAGCAGCCATGTCCTGTAAGCATCTGTATTAGGTAGTAATCTACTTCCCCATGTTTTCCATCCAGCCCAGGTTGGATTTGAGGTATCAGCCTATAGGTCCACCTCCCTTTCAATGTCGTATTCCAGCTACGTGGCCATCTCTCGGCCGTCTGCTTCCTTTCCTCAGTACTGGAGATGCGATCAACTCTCTTATTTGATGCGTTGCCTCTCTTCTGCGACCAGCTCTATCGGCGGCATCTTGGCCACCACACATGCAGCTCCGTAGGAAACTGTGCGGAACGCGCTGATCACTCTGAGAACACTCCGGCGGTAGACAGATACTATGGTCTCCTGTAGGCCAGTGTGTCCAATGCCCCACTCCATATCTCGGCTGCGTAGAGCAGAGTAGATGAGACTTGCATGATGAGACATGACACTTGCTACCAATGGTCTCCGACTACTTCTGGGTCCGCCTACATTGGGCATCAGTCGGGCCAACGCTTTACCGCATGCTTGTTGGATATGCTCCTTGAACCGCAGCCTCTCATCGATTATAACCCCAAGATACCTCAGGGAAGACTGGGACCCAATTTTTTGTCAACCCACTCTCAAGGTTATTTCTTCCTTCCTTTTGCGACTACTAATAAGAAGGGCCTCTGTTTTCCTGTCTGCCAGCTGGAGTCCCACCGATGCCAGCCAATCTCGAATCAATGAAATGCTCTGGTTGCCCTTCAAGGTCACTTCATCTTTGTATTTTTCCTCGACCACCACTGCGATGTCGTCGGCAAACCCCACCGCTTTGGCACCCTCAGGCAGACTAAGCCTGAGGACCCTATCATACATGACATTCCACAGTAGTGGTCCAAGCACTGAGCCCTGGGGTACTCCACCAGTAGACTGGGTTTCGGCCCGTGCATGCGTTGCTGCGCACCATAGCTGCCTCACACGCTGTGGTGACCAGATCCATTACCTGGTGTGCCTTATCCTCTGCGGAGCCTGAAAGTTCGCAAGATGCCTCCATCATGATTTTGAATGACTCCCTGTCAAAAGTCCTAGCTTTCCAGCGAACTGTACTCCTTTCTTGCCTCGCTGAAATTGTTTTTCGGTTTCCCAGGGTGATCAGTATAGCCTGGTGATCGCTGTGGGTGTATAGGTCGCTGACCTGCCAATCAGTAGTTGGACGTAGGCTGTCACTGACAAATGTCAATTCAATGATGGAAGACCTGCCCCCCTTCACAAATGTTGGTTTCGTCCCTGTATTTACCAGCACCAAGTCGTCCATCTGGGCAAAGACTTCTAATAGGACTTCTCCGCGTCGGTTCGTCGACCTGCTGCCCCACTCTGTCGCCCAGGCATTAAAGTCTCCGGCAATTACTATTGGCCTACGCCCTCTGGCCTCTCGTACTATAGCATAGTACTAATCGATCTTCGAATTCCTGAATTGTGGTGTTCGGCGGGGCATAGCAGCTGTACAGGTACAGATGTTGTATCTTACCCCAAACAAAACCAGTTGTAGGGGCCTGCGGCGTTTCCTTTATGCAGTTTTGTCCCCATGCCCATATTGCTGCCCTTCCTGTGACGTCGGATACCCAACAGTTGTCGTCCAAGATTTTTTACGGCTCACTCAACAACACGCGTCCACTTGTAGATCTTTAACGGTTTGCCTTAAGAGATCCTGGGCGGCTTCGCAGTGATTGAGATTAAGTTGGAGGATTCTCATCTGGAACGATTTTTTATCCTTCTTTGTTCTTCTAGAGCTCGCTGCAATACCGGGCATTTGCTACCACCGCACGAGTGTCCGTTACCGCTATTCCATCGCATAGTGCGCAAATAGGACTCTTCGTGCAGTCCACTGCTCGATGACCCTCTTCACAACTCTTGCGGCAACACTTAGTTCGGTCGGGCTCTTTGCATTCCCTGGTCAGATGTCCGAAATCCCAACATCGGAAACAACGCTGTAGTCGGATTTTCTCCCGAATCAGACTGATAACCATTCCTACCCTAATCCTTCCTTCAGCAATTGCTCTCCTGGCCTGTAGGAAGAGCAACAACTGCCGTCTTTGTTCCAGCGTATGCCAGGCGAATCGATCGCACAGCTGTTTTCTGGATCTGCTCTCCATCTAATAGGGTAGTGAGTGCCTCAGCGACTTCTTCTTTTGATGTAAGGTCATCCAGGTCTCTGATTTCGATCCACGATTCCTGTCTCAAAGCTCTTACTTCGGCCTCTGAACCCAACGCTCCTTCTAAAGTTTGCTTCATGCTCTCCAGGACCCATTTTGATTCTCGGTTCAACTGTATCAGAAGATTCCCGGCCTCATTCTTGCGAATCCTGGTGATACTTGAGCCCATACTTTGCAACGCTGGATTATCAGGGCGTCCGGCCTTGGTGGTTTTGGGCGTTGGCACCCTTTTCTGTCCCTCCTCTTCTTCGTGACTGTTTGCCACTGCCCCTCTGTGGATGCTGTAGGAGCTATCATGTGTTGCCGAGGCTGCTCCGCTCTTTCTCCCCTAGGTACCTTGGTATGTTTACCTTGCACTACCACCTTTGTTTTTTGTTTCTTTCTCAAGTCCTCCTCTTGAGTAGTTGAACGCTGGTTATTTAGCTGGCTCTTTTTTTGCGTAGTTTTTATTGGTGCTGGCGTCCCGGTCTGGGTACCAGCATCCACCATACTTTCTGTTTTTTCCTCACTTAATTTGTTCTCCAGTGAAATAAGGTGGTTCTGGATTCTACAGTCATATTCCGTTATCTCACCGTGGACACTATGTCGCGACTGGATGTATGCTTGTAATTCCTGGACTTCTTTAACAAGTTCCGTCCATTCCTGACAAAACTCCAAAGGTGTACCTGTAGATGTCTCAGCTACAGCTGGATTTCTATACGTGGTTTTGCGGTGGCATGATGACGACGACGTGGGTCCCGCTTTCGCAACCTCTTCCGACGCCGGTACTGGGATTCCGAGCTCCTGCACCGTAAGGCTAATCTCCTGCTCTAACATTTCATCTATTTAATTTGCATTTTATACCTCCTGCCTGGTTTAATACAGCCGCCTCTAACCTGAGGAACAGACGCTGACCAGGTCACCGCCTAATCTAGGAACCGTCGCGCCTGGATTTGTTTTGTTTTGGTCCACCCCGGGTATTTTATTTCCCCGGTACCCACCATATCTGATGAGCATCCCCCTATCCGCCACCTGGGGAGGCGCCCGATGGGAGGCTAGTAACTCCTCACGGGAGCTTGTGTGTGTGTCAATAGATGGATGTCGCGACGCCGAATGTCGTTTTTGGAAACTAGTGATCAAATTCAGGATCACTTTTTGAGCCACCGATTTATAGTTTAATAGGCATGCAAAGAAGTCATGTGTTGTCCACATCACATATTTTTCTTTTCAATTTATTTATGGTGACCTATGGATCGTAGCTAGGGGATGTGCTAGAACCGTTTAAGTTTGGGACTGCTCCAGTTCTGAAGTTGGAATAGATTCCCAAAAGATTCCAAGTCCAAAAGGGTCGACCTCCTTGCCCTGGCTGTTAATTCTTATGGTTCCAGGTCCAAACGGGTTGACCTTCTTGCCTCGTTAGTTAGATCATATGGTTCTAGGTCCAAACGGGCTGGCCTTGTCTTGACTGATTGCTCTCAATGGTTCCAGGTCGAAAAATGTCCAAATCCAATGAGCTCGTTCTACCTCCTTGGCTTGGCCGGTTAAACTCAAAAATAATTGGCTGAATGGGCCCGATCTGGGGGTTTTATAGGCCATTTAACTAATTTACTACAGACAAATATGTAGTATATTTATATGTATTTGGAGCCTATAATAAATTAAAAATTTATTCAATATTTACTCATTGCTAAGACATTCATTTTGTTCAAACCTTAACTTTTTAAGGCGGTTAATATATTTATTTAGAATTACGTAAATAATAAACATATCTGCCAACAAAAAATTTAAGTTATTCGACTAAGTTGATCGAAATTTACTTATTTGTAGGAATATAATTAAAGGTAAAGTCAATTGTGAATTTCTGTTACATGAGAGGCGAGACGTTTTCGGACCATAAATCATAGTACTAGCGGATTCAAAGTGGTGCTTTCGAGCTGAAGTCCCCAAAACAATTTTTTTTTTTTATATTGGCCCATTATTGTTTCTATGAATGATCTGAGCCAAATAGTTTAAAAATTAAAGTACATTATCTTTTTAAAGTAGGCTTGAACTGTGACCATTAAAAATTCAGGAGGTAAACCTTATTGCAATGAGGTATCTCTATCCCAAGACTCTCGGTGTTAGCCTCCTCCAAAATTAAATCCTGAATCCTCTACTGATCCGTAGTAACTGTTTCACACTTTTAGGTTTCATTCATTTCAACGCAATTAAAAGTTCTGAAAATTCACACAGAATTTGTGATTTCTCTAGGAGATGTTATATAATGTTCTTAGTGGATTAAACTCACTTTCTTCTTTAGCATCTTATAATTGCTAAATACTTTATAATTAGTGTTTTTTTATAATTGAAAGATTTGTAGATGAGATAGTCATTATCACTATAAATTATATATAGGTACTTAAAATATGATGATACAAGTTATAGTAGACTAAATAATGGTAAAGTTAATAGTATACAGTAACTGAGGCGATTTCCGGTTCAAAACCGGGCCAATCCACTTATTTCACTAAATGCTTTTTTTTTATTTTTCGAACGTTCTCACTGCACTACATCAGGTAGCAAATCCATATTGATCAAAAGAGTCTCAATTCAGTATAAATATGGGTTCAAACTGGGTTTATCTGGTCAAATAGGGTACAATCGTGAATTTTTGGCATCTGTAAAAAAAATAAAAATCGATTAAGCCGGCTCAGAAACTAATCGCCTCAACTAATCATTTCATTTTTTCTTTCAGTAACAAACTGCAAAAGTACTTCGATCTTGATTGTCCTTCAAAGATTACATCAATACATGTGGATTGCAGTGTAGCAAAAGGTTATCTTGAATTCTCTAAACGTCAATTCACATTTAATCTCTTGGAAAGAAAAGAAGTTCAAATAAAGAGTATTAAGCTGAAAAATATAACAAAAGACAAAATCAACTTGTTTTTTGATACATCTGTTCTTATTCCTACACCCTTTAAAATGGTAATAGGACCAGGCGATCGCAATCAGATGATGTGTTTAATGCCGAATGATTCCATCACTATCCAATTGAGTTTTGAGCCACTCTTTCCAAATGTTTTTGAGTGTGATTTGGCTCTGTTTGTAAAGGAGCACAGTGAATCGACACCGTATACCAACATCCATATCAAGGGTACCTTACCAAAATCGGTACTATTCTGTCCCACATATTTGGTGAGTGAGTTATACTAATAACTATTGATAGTTATAGTAATACTATTGATTGAAGGTACTGTATTTTTAAAAAAAAAATCAGCTTTTTGGCCATTAAAGGCTACAAACTTGATTTTTTTTTTTCTCTAGTTCAGTTAGTTTAAATTAACGTTTATTAATGCTTAATGTTTATTTTAAGTTTTAATGATTAATTAAAGCGGTGCTAATAGCGTAAGTCTGAATATATCAATCAGAGGCCTTAGTGTCTAAACATGGATAACTATGGATATATATCGCTGGCTTGTGACAAGTTTAACAGGAGTGGGTGCTGACTTCAGTAATGTTGTTACAAAAGTTTGTCGGGAGAAGGAAAGGGGACATCAAAAATTTCCCGACAGATTGGACCGGATTCTGCTACAATCATTTTATTTTCTATTCTAATACAACATTGTAACGATAAGATCCTATATATATATATATATATATATATATATATATATATATATATATATATATATATATATATATATATATACATATATATATATATTGATTTTGGCTTTAAATTTTAGTAACCCATTGAGGTAAAATGTTTTTGCGATTTTTGCAGTTTGGGATAAGTTCTCAAATTTACCAAGATTTGGGTTCATATAATTAGGAGAGAGAGGATGAAACGCTTCTCCCTTTATCCACACGCTTCTCCTATGGAGTCTGGTCACTGGCTGATTTCCACGCTTATCAGCTTCTGGAAGATTGAAACCTCCGCGTCTTCATAAAAAAATTACACAACGCGTCACCCTTAACAATTATAAAACAAGAGCTTGCCAATCAAGAATTTGAGGCAAACAATGTAGTGAATGTTATTTCACGATTTTAAATAGAGCCAATATGTTTTTCGTAGTTGTGTCAAAAGAAATATATAAAATATGATAGATTACAAGTAGTTACATAAATATAATTTTTGTACTGTGAGCACATAATGATACAAGAATCACGTAAACAAAGAAAAAGAGTAATTCCTCAATACATTCAATACCAATGTGGCCATAAGAGAACTTAGTATAACCTTCTGCCAAAGTTTGACTAAGATATGAAAAATGGCGGCAACATGTGCCAACTATGGCGGGTCACTTCCTGCTAATTCCTGCTCAACATTTTTTTTTTTTTCCAATCTCTCAAACAAAAAGAACATTAATAAAACAAATAATTAGATAAATTATAAACTTGATGTACTTTACCTTTTACTACCTGTGGGTATTTGAAGGTCTGATGGCTATATACAATTGGAGTGCTATTTCCCAGTCAGGGAAATTTCTCATTATTTAGAGGTGAGGGTCCTCTTCTTATTGTATGTTAAATAAAATACCTACTACTAAAAACTATATACAAGACTAATAATGATAATATTTACAATATTTACATGGTTTTATTTACAAGGATGGATATGAGAGAGTGGTGCTGGGGTGGGACTAGGAAGTTGGCAGGACGGGGCGATGGGATAGGATATTGGGAGTGGGGGTGCTTTAGAAGCGGATTAAAGTATGGTGTTGACCGGGTTGAGTGGTCCCTTTCGGCTCTGCCATCTGGCAGGAGGGAGGATGGGGTGATGGCGCGGAAGAGTGGGTTAAATGAGGCAGGGATGTTGTCAAAGAACTTTATGTGTCTCCTTGTGATGTGCTGTTGAACAGTGTCGAGTTGTAATTCATTGTGAATGTGTGCCATGTTCCGTCTTTCGAGAGATGTTCGTTTTGTGATTTTTTGTAGGACGCTGTTTTGGTATGTTTGGAGAGACTTCAGGGCTGAGGGGTATAGGTAGTGTAGGATGGGGGCACCGTGAAGCAGTGTAGGCCTAAGGATGGCTTTGTAAATCAGGATCTTGAGTCTGAGTGACAGCCCTGGTGAATAGAGTAAGTGATTTAGTTGGTGTGTAGTGGCTTTGGCTATCTGTATCCTGTGTTTTGTGTGAGCTGTAAATGATAGGTGTGATTCCAATGTCATACCGAGGTATGTGAGTTGTCGTTTATTCTGTATGGTTTGCCCATTCAGTTTTGGCTGTTGTTTTGTGTTTCCTTGTATGAAAATGTGATTGCATCAGTTTTTTGTGTGTTTATGTGGATATTAATGTTTTTAAGTTGGTCTGTGATTTTTTGGGCTACTGTTTCGGCCTTGCGCATGGCGTGATCTGCATTCATGCTTGCTGTGTATATAGCAATGTCATCAGCATATGCAGCGATTTGAACATCGTCAATCTTTTGCCCTACTATATGGGCTGTAAGAACTCGGTAAAAACCGCTCTCGACATCATATTCAGCAGACCACCAATGGTGGTCCAAAGATGCAGCCCAACTCATACTGCACATAGGTTTCTAGGCGGAGGGATGACGTTAGATAAAACAGTTGCAAGTAATGAAATGAGGAGGGTTGGTGATGAGGAATCTAAAGTACCCAGAGATAAAAGATGTCATTAGACTTGTGAGGTCAGTGGAAATGGAGGGAGGAGGGGTGTAGAGAATTTCGTAATGACTGGTCTTTAAGGTATTATAGAGATGTGAATGTTGTATCAAGACGATAATTCTCAACAGACAATTATAAAATTTAAATTTCATCTTTTGAAGAAGTATGCAAATTAACCAATCTTATTATGGCAGAATAGTCTTTTGTGCGGCTAAAGGCCGTTTAGTTATGGTATTTTACTATTTCCGGTTAGAAAAGGGCTTTTCTACAACTTTAATGGTTATACCATTATACATAATGGGCGGGTGACTTTATAAATTTCTTCGACCTCAGACGATCGCTCTAGGCCAACAAGGAAGAGCGACAAGGCTAATTTTTGTTCTACTTCTCCTCTTGGGTTCATGTCTATTACTTGTTGGCCACTGATCAAAATATCTTTTAAATCTCACCATTTCGCTGTTAAATGGTGTAAATTTAGTAAATCTTCATTGGAGGTAGTAGTGATCGCGTCCGAGGTCAGCTATATGAATTTATTCAAAAGAAAAAAAAATTAAAAACATCCTAACGTGCTCCCTGGTTCTGTCCCGAGGCGAGTTTGATGATGAAGATCTTCTCCCATCTCTCGAGGACTGGGTCGCCAGGCATAATCTTCTTGATTTTTATGTGAAGTGCCGTAACATCATGATGGACTAATGTTTTTTTTCCAGAAGGTAGGAAATATTGAGTTTTTAAGGGAAAAATTATACATGAACATCCTACCCTGGTAGGATATCAGGGAGACACAGTTTTAGCAATTTAACGGGTATTCCATCAAACACTGTGGAATTGGTATGAGTTTTACTACAGAGGAAACAAGGTCAGTAGGAGAGTTGCCGGAAAATCAAAAATTACTGGAGTTAAAAAACTAAGGAAAAGTGGGTAGAAGAGGGTTGAAAACTGTTAAATGAGGCAGATTAAAATAATGAGGATAATTCATCTAGTAAAACTTGAATGACTAATGCGGAAGAGGATTTGAAAAGAAAGAGTTTGCGAAGGAAATGCCGTTTTGGTTTAGAGTCAGGTGCAGAGGATAGGGGTTCGTGAAAGTATGACAATTGGATTTCGCTCGCCTGAATGGTGTCTATGTCAAACTCTTGATAACTGATAGCCTTGTACATCTAAAGCGTCTATGGGCTGCCTCACGCCTCTTTTGCAGATGTTCAATTTCTTGGCACATCCAAGGAGCAGGTCGGCGAAGGAAGTTAAGAGGTTTGAGTGGTGCTTGGATATCAAGGATACTGACGAAATTTTATAACTACTTTAAATGACTTTATTAAATAACGATACAATGCAATCTGCCGCACTCAAAGACAATAACTATTAGGGCTCTAAGTTTTTTTCCTATCATATATAATTATTATAACTATTATGGCACTACGGAACTGCAAGAACCCAACAATATCCACGATACTGTGCTCTCCCCCTCCATCTTCGAACACCTAGCCGCCTCAGGTCCTCCTCTACATCATCCAGCCAGCTAATCCGAGGGCTTTCTCTTCTTCTCTTGCCATCCGGTTTTCCATTGAGCATCCTCTTTGGTATTCTTTGATCCACATGCCTATCATATCCATCTTATTCGGGCTCTTTTTACCAATGCCACAGTTTTCGGATTCCCCAAACAGTTCCAGTTGCTCCTCATTCCTTCTTCTTCTCCAAATCCCGTTCTCAGTCCCAACTCCTTACAACTCCTTATTGTTCTCAAGGACCATGTTTCACACCCGTTCATAACCAGTGGTCTCACAATGCTTTTGTAAATTTTCATTCTTGTAGAGAGTGATTAAACTTTAACACTCTTTCCATTTTTTTTCTGCTCCTATCCTGACCTGTATTTAGCTTTCTTCTTTGTTGTCGTCTGTCACCAGAATTCTCAGGTACTTGAACTGATTTACAGACCTGAATGTGATCTCTCTGAATGTTACTTATCTATTCACTTCCTTTTCCATTCTTGTACTTATCATACACTCAGTCTTATTGCCATTAACTGTATGGTCCAGTTTAGCAGCTGCCTCTTCAAATTCCTGGAATGTTTCTGATAGTGCTGTTTGAGTTATAGCAGCAATGACAACATAATCGGCATATGCTAGATGAGACTGGCGATTGTAGAAGGATACTCTAGAATTTGTTCTAATAGAACGAATAACTACTTCCAGGGCTAGATTAAAAAAAATATCAAATTCCTCGGACAGCGAATTTTCAAGCTTGACTCGACAGGTAGACTTCATTAGCGTCATTTTTGTCAGTCTAACTAGTTTCTTAGGTATGTCTACATTCACCATAGATTTCAAATGTCCTTTCCTGTCCACATTGTCAAATGACTATTTGAAGTCGACAAAGAGAAGATGTATGTTTATGTTGAATTTATATCACTTTTCCATTGCCTACCTCAGGGAGAATATCTGATCAACTGTTGATCTTCCGGGCAAAAACCTCCCTAATATTCTCTTATAACATGTTCCGTGAAATCTGCCAGTCTTTTACGTAGGAGCAGTATCTTATAGGTTGTACTTAGTAGAGCAATGGTTCTATAATTATCACAAACTAACTTGTCGCCTTTCTTGTGCATGGAACATATTGCTGTTCTTGTCCAATCTTCGGTCACTTTTTCTTCCATCCATAACTCCCAAATTTCTTCCCACAGATCATTGCCATATTTTAACATCTCGTCCAACATGTGGAGTGATCTCGTCCAGATCTGGTGACATGATTCTTCGTCGACAAAATTAGTTCAATTATTTCTTCCTTTTCTGGAGTTTCTACTTCTTTCGCTCCTTCTTGTGCATTACCCAGGATTTCATTTGGGTCGATACTCTCTTCAGATAGTTTTTGTGTTCAGCAATCCACTAAAATATATTCTATAAACTAATTCATACCATATTCGTACCAATGTAAAAAATAAAATAAATAAATAATAATAATAGTAATGAAATAAAATAAAAATAAACAAGTTTAAATAAATTAACAAACAATATATATATATATATATATATATATATATATATATATATATATATATATATATATAAGTTAAGATAGTGGGTATGACAATATTTCATGTAATCCTATATCAGGAATGTAAATAGAGCCTAATGCTATATATAGAGGATTATAAGACAGAATAAATCAGTCTTTCTCCAGCACTCGTGTGTGTTATTTCGCCTCCCTATTTCCTTTTTTTTTATTAGTTTTCGTCCGTGAGAACATAAGTTATATATATATATATATATATATATATATATATATATATATATATATAAAGATAAAAATAATTTGAAAATATGTTCATCTCAACGAAATTAAATAGATAGAAAGATTGAATGACAACAGAATAAGTAAAAGCCAAAATAAGGAAAATTTAAGTGAGTAAAAATAAAATAAGTCTTCTTGAAAAAATTCATACCTATATATAATATTTACATTTTGCTCAAGGAGACTCCTAACCAAGCTTTACCCTCCACATGTGGGACTCTAGGAGATCCCAATGCTTCTACCCCCGTCGCGTCACTGACGCTCAGGAATTGAATGGAGAAGCTGGCCATTGCCATAACATATTTATGAAAGGTCTTGGGACCACTGACGCTTCAACCTTCCAGGAGAATTATAGGGATAGTTAGAGCTAGTTAGGGATTGTGCTAAAGGATTACGATATTGCAAAGGATATGTGGTCAACAACACAAAGACATTATTGCATAGTGGAATATCTTGAGCGGAATCCAAACTGGTGTGAAGGATTTTTTTCTGATTCGAATATGGTTAGAATTCGTTTTGAGAAGAATTTTTTCAAAATTTTTTTAAATGATCGGGAGCAAGCTTTTAGGCCTATAGGATGAGGTATTATTGTCAGGTTTACCTGATTTAAGGAAAATGATAATTATGGATAATTATTTCCACACCAGAGGAAAGTGGATTCTGCTAAGGATACAATTCTATAGGTGGGTAATAAGTATAATCGTGTTTTGTGGAAGTTGTCGAAGGGTCCGGGAATTGAGGAGATCGTATCCAGGGGATTTTCGGAGTTTAAGTTTGACCTCAAAGAGGTTAACAGCTTTAGGAGGAAGAGAGAGAGAAATCGGTGAAGAGAGGAATTACTTAACTTTGGCTGTATGGATGGGGTCCTAATCCCTGGAGAAATTAATGGGGAATTAAAGTGTTGGAAAGATGTTTGGCAAATTGCACTTTCATCTCACGAAGCCCAGGAACTACCATCTCGTCGGAGCGGATGGGAAATAGAGTGGTATTTTAATATTTTGTAGTCACTTTCCAGAAGGAGTTATCACAAACTGATAGTGAGGAACGATGGTAATTGAAGGATTGGGACCCAAAGGTAGCCAATTTTTTTTTAAATCAGTTTGAAATAATTATTATATAATTCCCAATCATTAGGAAGCTTGATTCTTTACCAGAGGGTTGTAGAACATAGATGAGTTTTATGGAATAGATGAGATTTATAAGGTCTTGGGGCAAAGGATTCTTCTTGCGGTATTTTGGAGAGACAAGAGGTGAGGATGTAGTCTTAATGTGCAGTCAAACTGCTTGCTAGACTAACGTATTGTAGGAATTTACAGCTTCATCAAGACCTCGAACAGTTTTTAGGGGTACTCTGTAGTTTTAGGGATAACTCTTTTACCCTTGTAGAAGGAACGTGGAATTAAAGAGTAGAATCAAATTAAGAGTCAAAAGGGATAGAAAGAGGGCGATATACCACAACATATAAGAGAGGAAGGTTGCAGAAAATTTCAACAAGAAGGAATTCAATGGATGGATAGACGGATGGGAATGAGACATCTAGGGTTAGGAATTTCTGATAATTTTGGACAAAAGTCCTTCACCTCCATCAGTCTGATCAATCCGGTCGTGGCCGATAAAGGAATACTCAAGGAATCAGAAGAAGGAATGTTGAGCTGTAACAATGTTTCAGAAACTGCAATGAAATGGTAAAAGTTTTAGTTAAACTACTGTAGGAATTCGTTATAAGAGCAGGAGGGAATTAACGCGACAGATGGTTAGATCTAGTGTGGAGGGGAGATGGGAAAGCATTATAATGTATACGATTTGAAAGAAAATACAAATAAAATTATTAAAAAAAGGCCTATTAATAAAAACAAAATCTGATGTGGACACCACATGACTTCCTTGTAAGTCAATAAACTATTGTATAAATCGGTGGCTCAAAAAGTGATCCTGAATTTGATTACTAGTTTCCGCAGATAGCAGTATCTCAAAAACGACACTCGGCGTCGCGACATCCATCTATTGACACACATACATACTCTTGTTTAAGTTCCCGAAAATTCCACTAGATTGCACGGAAATACAAAAATCCGTCGAATCGTTGAATGTGTTGTGGAAGTCGGGCAATTGGAGCTACAATTAGCTGTGGCTCTTGTGAGTGGAAAATCCAGACAAAAACTATGAGGAATTATCTATTTGGTTTACATGAATTTACTGCGGATATTTCTAAAATGTACCGGCAGATATTTGTTCATCCAGATGGCCAATGCTACCAACATATTGTGTGGAGACGATCACCTGACTTGCCATTATCGAATTGTGTCCTTAAAACTGAGATTTATGGTACGTTTTCTGCTCCGTTTTTGGCTATACGTTCAATACTCCAGCTAGCACGAGATGAGAGCAAAAGATTTACTGAGGCTGCACATTGAGGATGGCATTTACGTTGACGATGTAGTCTCTAGAGCTGATTTCATCATTCAACTTCAATAGAAGCTAACGGATTTGTGCGCTGCTGGCGGATTTGTTTTACAAAAATGGATAGTAATTCATCACATTTTGTTAGGCCAGTATAGTCTCAGACTTGTGCTGACAGTTTCTTCCCTTTAGTTAGTAATTCATATTCGTCATTGAAGATATTGGGCACCCAATGGAATCTAAGGGAGGACGTTTTTTCTTTCACGTTCAACAAGTTGGAGACAGCATATAGTAAGAGCGAAGTCTTATCTAATATTGCCAAATTATTTGATCCTTTAGGTTGGATTTCGCCAGCCATCTTTCTAGCCAAGTGTGTTCTTCAAAAATTATGGTGACTGAAATTAGATTACTATAGATTACGAGATAATTATTAGATTACGAGCCCATTCCCGAATCTTTCCGCAACATCTGCAATTCATTCGCTCCTTTGCTCAGTAAAATTCGAATTCCTCGTCATATTTTGTTGCCCAAAAGTATATCATGTTTCTGTGGCGTCTCAGAAGCCGGCTATGCTTGCGCCATTTATATGCGCACTGCTGATAAATATAATAAGATAAGCGTTAATCTTTTCAAGACTCGTTCCAAGATTGTTCCCCTTCAATCTCTCATTATTCCCCGTTTTGTACTAAGTGGAGTCTTATTTTTGGTGCGCACTTTGGATGAGACAATGTTTGTCGAGACTTCCTCACCATTCAATCCATTTGTGGACTGACTCAATGATAGTATTGTTAGGGATTGATAAATTATTTGCCACTTCTATAAATTTGTTTTATTGAAACTAGTTTCGAATGTTATACATTCATCTTCAGTTCTAAAAACACACAAAAAATTCAAAAATAAGCAATTCAAAATATAGTTTGGTATTACTATACATATGTATATATATATATATATATATATATATATATATATATATATATATATATATATATATATATATTAATGCCTTGTTATACTGATTTCAAAACACCTTACATTTTCCCCCTAACTTGATAAATGGCCGAGTTATGGGCATATAAGATCTTTAATCGGCAATTATATGGATTTTTATAATCATAATATAATTTTTATAATTATATTATGATACGTATGTATATATTTTTTTTTAATGCCTTGTTATACTGATTTCAAAACACCTTACGTTTCTCCTCTATATTTATAAATGGCCGAGTTATGGGCTTATTGGGCCGCCATTTTGAAACAAACAGACGGATGATAATGTCGAGTTTTGAGGTAAATCGTGGGATAACCTGTGACATTGGTACGGAATCTCAAGAATATCAGTCAAGCAGTTTCGGAGAAAAGACGAGGACGGCGGACGGACGGATTTTTTTTTATTCGATATTTGGATTCTACGTTTCTAGAAATGTAAAATCTCAAATTTTGAGGGATGTTACAAAAAATTTTATATTTTGAATTGTTTATTTTTATTTTTTTGTGTGTTTTATAGAAGTAGCAAATAATTTATCAATCCCTACTTAGATTAATCCTTCTATACCATCATGCGGATGTCATCTGATAGTATTATTAATTTGGAGCCTGCGAGTCTCAAGATTTTTGCTGCTCGTCGAATTGCAGAAATAAATTTGTCATTTCCCAGATCATTTTGGAGACATGTCCGCAGTCAAGACAATCCTAGCGATGCGGTTTCACATGGGTTACTACAAATGATATCATTAACAAGGATTAGTGGTGGAAGGTACCATCTTGGGCACAATTACCTCCAGAAGCTTGGTCTGACGACACTTTAATATTTCTGTAGATTTGCCAGAACTCAAGCCAGCTGCTGTTCTCCTTGGTACCACTCCTTTACAAGTTGAAATCACTCCGAGAAGTTTTTTGAAAACAATGGAAAATTTTTCTTGTTTGTCCCGTTTGGTAAACAGCTTTGCTTGGGTGCGTAGATTTTGTCAAAACTCTAAGGTTGAGGAAAATAGCAGGATTCATGGCAGCTGTTCATGTTCAGCTCTTGCAATGTTCATCTCCATTTGCAGGAACTTCGAAAGTCATTGCTTTGCTGTGTCTGCATTGCACAAAGGCAACATTTCAATCAGAAATAGATGACCTGGAGAAAGGTAAGTCGCTTCTTCGATCACTTCAATCTTTAGCTTCTTTTATAGACTGCAGGTCTCTTGAGAGCCGGAGGCCCTCTCAGTCATTCTTCCTTATCCTGGTCAGCTCACCTTTGTCCATGTTGGCGTAGACTTTTCTGGCCCCATTTTCTTCGAAACTTCGTAAGGCTGCTAAAAGCAAATCCTATTTGGCTATTGTTGTATGTATGGCTATTTTTGTTACACCTCAAAATTGTGTCATCCTTGTATACAGAACCCTTCTTGGCTTGTTTAGACCGTTTTATTTCTCGAAGAGGAGCTGGACAGCATTTCTAATCAGATCAGGGAACCAATTTTATTGGCGCTGCTAGGCCAAGTCAACCGTTTCTTGTCTTCATTGTATGATCCTACATCATTGCAAGAGCTGAACACGAGAGAAATTACATAGTACTTCAATCCCCCCTTTAGTCCAAACTTTGGAGCTCTGTGGGAGGCAGCAGTAAAGGCTGTGAAAAGTCATCTGATTCGTTTGGCTGTTGATCAACATTTTACCTTCGAGGAACTTGCAACAATTCTAACAAAATTAAAGCAACACTCAGCTCACGGCCTCTTTGTCCACTTTCTCATAGCCCAAATAATTTTGAAGTTCTTACCCCGGGCCACTTCTTGGTGGGCGGTCCTTTGTTGTCAATCCCAGAAATTCCTTTGTCTAATGTGATCATAACCGCCTCATCCGATGGCAACTAGTTCCAGGCTGTTAATTTGTCCACTAAAATTTAAATGTATTCAAAATTTGATTTGAATTTACAAGCGGTGGCGTTAACACACCATTATAATGTTCAAGAATCTCGCAGGATTTCTGGAAGTACTGGTCGAAAGAATATTTACAGCAGGGTCGTCGGTGGAAGAAGTACATACCAAACTTGAGGATCGGAAATCTTGTGCTGCTTAAGACGCCAAATTGCCAGTCTTTGGGATGGGCTACTATAGGTTCAGGTGGCATCGTAAGAGTAGTCACTGTACGGTCATCAACTGGTGAATATAAAAGACCTGCATCGCTGCTAGTACCATTTCCCCCTAATACTAACTAGACTAAAGTTATTGTTCTTTTATTAGATTTAGAGGTATATTTTCATTAAATTTTGTATTTTGTTTGAACAGCTTATTTTTCTTTCTTTTATTGTTTAACTTTTTCTCTAGTTGTAATTTGTTCAAATGTTGTATTTTATTTTTGAATATATACTTACAATGCTACAGTTGTAATATTTGATAAATTATAAATTGTAATTATTATAATTTTAAGGCATCATGCTAAGTTTATATTTTTTTTTTTTTGTATTTGCAATGAAAGAATTTTAAGTTCTTAAAATTGGTGGGCGGTATGTTTGCGCCACTTATAGTAAGTTCTCGAAAATTCCACTAGATTGCACGGGGATGCAAATATCCGTCGAATCGCTATCAGGACTTCAAGTCAAGCGCGAGCTGATTCACGTCTGTGGAGCAAAGAATTGGTCACCTCTATGCGTCCTTTGTGGAAGTGTTGTGGAAGTCGGGCAATTGGAGCTACAATTAGTTGTGGCTCTTGTGAGTGGAAAATCCATACAAAAACTCTGAGTAATTATCTATTTGGTTTACATGGTGGAGGGATTTTCCATTCCCAAATGTTTTGTAATTAGAAATTATACCAGAGAACTTGATGTTTTGGGAAATTCTTTCCAGGCTGTTAATTTGCCCACTAAAATTTAAATGTATTCAAAATTTGATTTGAATTTACAAGCGGTGGCGTTAACACACCATTATAAAAATGTTGAAACTGTTAGTATTGACCTTGAAACGAGCTTATCCATGAAAACTCGATTTGTGATTTTAGAACGATTCGTATTCCTCCCTTCTAAGAAAGCGGGAGGTAAAATAAACAAAACAGTTTCAGGTAAAATACCACTTCCGGTATTCCAATTTTAATCAAAATCTTGTATGTTGTCTATATTGATACAAAAGTCTTATATACCAAATTTGAGATGTTTTATATTATATTTTAATATAATTTTTGATGAAAGTCCATTACTACCTTCAAATAATGTACCACTTCAGGTCAGGAAAAGACATGGAAGTCCTGTGGCCGGTCGATATATACCACCGGGTGGCCATCATCCTTCCGGCAGCACACTTTTTGCAAACTCAATAGAATGCACTTCTTTAAATCTTCTCTCACAAATTAGTTTTTTAAACAACTTCAGTGCGACAATTCTGTACACTAAATATTTTTGCTTTGACAATCTGAAAATATACTTTAAATGGTTCGGTTTAGTTTCCACGGAATCAATTTGTTTCCAATAAACAATATAAAAGAAGGGAATTAAAATGCTTACTTTGTGATTTATAAGCAAATAAAATTGTAACACTTTTTCCCTTGTATTTTCTCATCGATATACTATATACATGAAAAGTAAAAGGCCTTTAAGGATAAGGTATTAAGCAAGTTTCATCAAAGCCATTTACGAGAAAATTGTAAAAAAAAAATGTAAAATCGATAATATAATTGCCACTTTCGGTTAGTCCGATTTGCTAATACTGGTCCGATGTTGATGATTCTTTTTTGTTTTTTAGATAATTTAATTCGATTTAATTTTTTTTATATTAGGCTGTTCACAAACACACACACAAATACTCATATACAAATACACACACTCAGACCTATTTGCGATATTTGGTTATTTGGATTTAGGAGACCTTAAAACGTGTATTTCCGTTGAAAACTCGAATTCGAAATTTTTCACGATCGCAATACTTTCTCTTTCTATATATTTCATACATAGGTAAGGTAAAGTAAAAAATGTATTTCTTTTACTTCCTATACGTACGAATTAAAGGAAGTATTGTAATCGCGAAAATTTTCGGTTTTCAGATTTCAACGGAAATATCCACTTTGACCATCTCTGAATCCATTTTGACTAATTTCATCGTGACGTTTGTACGTATACATGTATCTCGCATAACTCAAAAACGGTTCGCCGTAGATAGTTAAAATTTTGTATTTAGGATTGCTGAAAAATCTAGTTGTGAACCTCCCTTTTTTGGTCACTACATGATTACCAGAAGTGGTACTTGAAGGTCATTATTGATTTTCATAAAAAATTATGTTAAAATATAATGCAAAATTTCTCAAATTAGGTATATAAGACTTTTATATCAATATGAATGTATTTACTAGATTTTGGTTAAAATTGGTGAACCGAAACTTGGGTTGGGTACTTTACTTGAAGGTCATAATAAACTTACATAAAAAATTATATGAAAATTAAATACAGAAATCATATTGGTCGGTAATAAAGGTTACAAACGCGATTTTGTTTCCGCTGCAATTAAACATTTTTATTACTTGTTTTAAGTGTTAAAATTGAGAGTAAAATACTGGTTTTCGTCCGTATTTGTGAGATGAACAACTTTGCAGCAGGAGAATAAGATATAAGTCACTTGGTTCTTCCGCTTAAAATGTCGAAACTGTCGATTTCAAATGCTTTATCTAGTGATATTGACAGTGTCACGGAACACGAAGAAATCTCTTGAAAACAAGTTACCTACTGAAAGAAAACGACATAAAATAACGGAATGAGATCTCCAGAAACAAGAGTATGTGTGTCTGTCAATAGATGGATGTCGCGACGCCGAGTGTCGTTTTTGAGATACTGCCGCCTTCGGAAACAAGTAACCAAATCCAGGATCACTTTTTGAGCCACCGATTTTTAGTTTAATAGGAGCATAAGGAAGTCATGTGTTGTCCACATCAGATATTTTTTTTCTGAAATCTGCATAGTTTTTAATATAATCTGAAAGTTTTTACAATTTGTTACAATTGGTAAAAATCTGTAGTACAATTGAAAAGCTTGGGGAAAGAATAAGATAAGCCACAATTTTGAATTTATTTTGTACAAAACATCACTTTGTTTCTCTATCTAGCTCTTTATTAAGTTAGTTCGGGTACATACCATGAGATAGACCTATTATCTTATGGAATGTACTCCTGGAGCGACGAACATATATATAGATCTAGTTGAGATAGAAGATTAAAACTTGGTATATAATCTTCTGTATATTCTCATATGAAAAGAGAAAGTCTACTAAAGTTCATCAAAATCTGAGATGATGGGTGTCATTATCTGGATGATGTAAGGAATGACTCTTTATGAATATTGACCTATTTTACAATTCTAGATCCACTTTCTGCCGGTACCTACGGATTGCTATATTGAAAGATCTGTGGAAGTGATTGCTACTCATCAGTATAGAGAAACCAAACTTAATTGCTTTATGAGAAAAATTATGGGAGAGTACCAAGGAGAAGATGTGTTTGAATTTATCTACCCAAAAGGAAACAAGATACCGAAAAACCATGAACCAATTACTCTTCCTGTCCTGATAAGATTTAAATCAAAACGAAATACTTCTATTAGAGGAACTGTAAGTATAATAGATATAATCGTATGCTTTTATAGTATTTATATTTTTTCCGGAAAGGAGTAAATTTTTCATTTAAGGATTCTCATATAAGCAGTTATATAAGCCCCAGAAAAGCGGTACTATACTTCCTCATACAATGGTACCGTTTTTTCCTGACGGGACCATTTCTGCACAATCTCCTTTTCTCTGTGGTCTATTCTAATTCAAATCATCAATGTTCTTCAGAATCACCAACGAAATATATCCCTCTTCTCAGAGAACTATAGCACATAATAAATTCGCTCTTTTAATCCTGTGGAGTTCCTTCTCTCAGCATTTTTCATGTAACCCCCCTCTTCCCCTTATAGACCATTCAAATCCATTCTTTTGCATCATCTCTACTAGCAAGAAATAAGTTTAATCACAATTCAATTGCTTTTAATTTATTTTATTTTTTAAATAAATTTCGTAAATTGTTTATTTCGTAGAGTATTTTTTAACAGTTTTATTGTTATACCTTACTCCGTATTTTGTATTCAGTATTTTCTATACATATTGCAGATAAACTAATGTTCAAAATTATCGCAATTTTCATTTAAAAAATCAGTTTTAGATTGGAATGTTTTAGTTTGAGGTAATCACAACCAAAGAATACCTTTAGTTTTGACAAACTAAAAGTCTAGGAAAATCTGAGTATACAAAATGCAATTTTTGGATCGCCACGTTCACATTAAAAAAAAACGTGTGTGATATCACATCACAGAAAATTTCATGTTAAAAAAGAATATGATATTGGTTTATAAAATAGGTATAAGGTTTATGAAAATAAGAATAAATAAGCTAAATGGTGGCCGAAAAACTGAAAGCTTTTGCAATGTTGGAAGTCTAAACTGTTCGCACATTTTTCATTCAGTGCTCAATACCTTGAAAACTACCAACCACGGGAAAAAAACATGACTACCGTTTTTAAAATAAAATAAATTTGGTAATAGAGCTCTATATGCTTACTGGTTCTCGAGATAAAGTTTTTTTCTCCAAACAACGAGAAATCACATATTTGTAACTTTATTGGAGCATATATCATGGAAACTGTTTTTTCTACGAAATTAGTCATTATAAACTACTTTACTCTACCTTTGCTTAAAATTTTGCCTTAATTTATTCGAAAATAACAAAAATTGCGATAATTTTAACACGACTCCACCGATCCATACGAAAGCGATTTAGGACTCTATAAACTACTCTAAATGGCACGAACCCCGCCTCGTAATCAAATTAGATTTGGTTATATAAAACACTTGAGGGGTTTTTCTTTATTTTACAATAATGTTTCCCCTTTATTAAGTCACAAAATAGAAAAGATATTGGTATGGTTTAGAGATCAGAAATTCAGCTTCCCAACCGTTCTATTAACGTTAAATTTGGATAAAATCCTCAGGAGTTCGAATGCTTTAATGAACGCCAGAGATCGGAAGGAAAAAATATTCTTATTTAACCGATTTAAAAGACGCTAAAAATGAATCTGACTTGATTTATTTTTTTATTTATTGAAATTATAATCAAACTCATTATGTGCTTACTATCACAAATCTACGAAATTAATAAATAAAGTACGGTGCATTTAACTTGCTCCAATTTTTATTTTAGTGTTAATAGATATGTGCAAGTTTAAGACCCCTATTACACTAGGCAACTTGGTCGCCGGCCAGACGGAAACTTGACCAAACGGAAACTAGTCGGCGCACAGTGAAACGGCTAATGGAAAAACCGCGACATTGACAAAAAACGAATTATTTTTTTTCATTAATTTTTGTATTAACTCGTTCTTAAAACCTTGTAGAATATTTACTCACTATAGACTTTGAAAAAGTATCAATGAACTAATATTTTTTGAGGATGAAATACAAACGGGGATGATACCACAGCCGAAAAAAAGTACCTTGCAATTTTGATAGAATGTATTAGCCATGTTCTCTTCTAGTTAATTCACTTTTAGAGCCTATTTGAACATTGAAAAACATCATCGCCTCAAAAATATTTTTCGGAAAAAATTATAGGGTTGTTTCCATAAAACTCACTTGTAATTTTTCTGTCAAGGTGTGGCAAAGATCGACTCGTTCCACTGTTTTCTTCAGGTTTTCAACTTGAATTATTCGCAGAGTTAGCTGCGACCACCTGCGATCTTGGTCACACGAACAAATATAGAATACAGTATTTGGCTGTTTGTAAATAAAGAGGTAAACAACCTAATACCATTACAAAATATTTTGTATTACCATTCTTCAGTTGTCACTTGGCTTCCTAGTCGCGATGTTGAAAACGAACGGTGACCTTTTCGAATTAATCAAAGAACCGGGTTGTAGATTGTTTTAAAAATGAAATATTACGGCATGGGTGCTGTCGTGTTTCAGATAACAATTTAGAGCTCCTTGAAAAGAAATTAAATAACTATTGTTCAACTCTGCTCAAAAAGTGGGCTGAATCATCACGTAATAGGGCAAGATTTATTGAAAAAAAACAAGAATGGCTTGTTAAAACCTTCAATATTCCTGACGGATTTTTCGATGAACCCGATGAAAATAGTAGAAAAAGCCATTCAGTGAATGCTCTGAAAGACATAAAATAAGACGCACTAAAGAAATAATTATTTCGGAGAGGAGTTGTTATTTGCGGCTAAAATGAAATTGAAAATTGAAGGACAAAAAACTAAATAAAAAATTGCCACTGAATTGTTTGAATATCCTGACGACTCAGAGCTAATTTTAAAAATGAATGAAATGGAAAAGTCTAAGCAAGACATAATTCCGAAATAAAAGGCTATTGCTCTTGTGACCGCGCTTAATCTCTCCAAATCCCAGTATTTTATTTTTAGGAACTTGTCTATAAAAGAGGGACTAAACATCTATCCATTTTACTACCAGATTCAAAAAGCAAAAATGGACTGTTACCCTAACAAAGCATCTATAACGGTAGAAGAAACGGGAGCAAAGGTTGCCCTTCAAGCTTTACTCGATCACACTGTTTCAAGAATACTTCTTAACACAAATGTAATCACTATTGAAAGAAGGAAATTAATTTTAATTACTAAACGGGGGTGCGATGGCTCATCAGGACAAAACATATACAAGCAACGATTTGCTTCCCAAACTAGTCTGCCCTATTTATGTCCACATTAGTTCCAATTCAACTATTTGATCCTCAATATTCAACCATTATTTGGGAAAACAAAAGGCCCTCGTCTTCAGAATTTTGTAGGCCTATAAACTTCATGTTTAAAAAAGAAACTGTGGATGTAATCAACGAAGAAGTTCAAAGAATTGAATCCGAGATTAGTTTATTAACAACGACTAATTTAGAAAATGTACAGATAAACCATCAACTTTTCATGACTATGGTTGATGGAAAAATTTGTAACGTAGTCACTGAGACAAAGTCATCAACGCGATGCTGTATCTGTGGAGCAACGCCAAAGTTGATGACCAATTTAGAAGAAGTCCAGCGAAGACAACAAAAAGAAGAATATTACAAATTCGGCATTTCCTCACTTCATGCTAAAATACGATTTTTTGAGTGCCTTCTACATCTTTCGTATAATCTTATCGAAGAAGATGTTATTATAAGATTTGCTGTTATTTTACAAGTCATCGCTTCCGGTCAACAAATTAATCCAGAAAAATTTGATGCTTTCGGAAAAGAAGCAGCCCAGCTATTTGTCAGGCATTACGGTTGGTACAATATGCCTGTTACTGTACACAAAGTGCTAATTCATGGACGAAACATAATTGAAAACTGTTTGGTACCCATTGGAAAAATGTCAGAGGAAGCTCAAGAATCTCTCAATAAAACGTTTCGGAAAACGAGAGAATTTAGGACTCGTAAAATGAATAGGTTATCAAATAATGAAGACGTTTTGCATAACTTATTAATTTCAACAGACCCTCATATTTCTGAAATAAGATCCCGCTACGGACACAAATCAGGCAAAGAAAGTTTATTTCCTGAAACCATCTCATTAATGGTAAACGGTGATTTTAGTGAAGATGTTCATGAAAACCCTGAAGACAGTGATGATGAGAATTAGATGGACGTAGAGTAAAAACATTAGAAAAAAATGTATTAGTATTGCAAAAAAAATTACTACAAATTATAAAAATTTATATATTTATTTTCGAGAATAGCGTGTTTTTGGCCTCCAGACTGTATCACGGTTTACAGATACCAATAAGAAGTTTTATTTTTTTTTCATTTAATTTGGTTGTCTTCAAGAAATCAAATAATTCCTCTAAGTTTTGATTGGAATCTTCTAAAATTTGTTAATTTCAATAAAAAAATGAAAGGTGTCTAGTCATAAGGTTTAGTTAATTCAATCGTTTGTTCTATTAATATCTCAGTATAATTAACTGAAGAGTTGTCTTATTCTTAATCTGTTTTTGTTTATAGGAATATTGTTTTACTTTTAAGTTTATTATGTTATATTTTATTCTTTAGTTTTATTTTGTTCTACGCATTGGTGATATTTAATGTGATATTCTTTACTTTCTCCACCTTTATGTATATATTCATTCATAAATATTTTATTAAATTGTATTGAATTTTATTTTTCTGTTTTATATTTTATTAAAAAATTTAAATTGTATATTTTTTTACCACAGTCAAATTCTATTCTATTGTAGCTCAAAAAATTTAAGATAACAATAATGTCAACTTTATAATTGTCATCAAAAATTAGTAATTGTGATGCCCACAGACAAGCCTTTGTGGGATTTTGAACAAAAAAAAACAAAACAGTTTATATCATTATATTTCCTTTATATTTATAGTTCATATATATGTATATTATTAACAGTATATGTAAATTGTAAAC
This sequence comes from Rhaphigaster nebulosa, assembly GCA_948150685.1. NCBI lineage: Eukaryota > Metazoa > Arthropoda > Insecta > Hemiptera > Pentatomidae > Rhaphigaster > Rhaphigaster nebulosa. The sequence continues at coordinate 73,245 of CANUHP010000054.1, forward strand.
AAATGTATATTTGTTCAAAATAAAACCTCTCTCTCACTCCCTCTCCCTCTCCCTCTCCCTCCCCCTCCCTCTCCCACCCCTCTCTCTCCCTCCCTCTCCCCCTCTCCTCCTCTCCTCCTCTCCCCTTCTCACCCTCTCTCCTTTTCCCCCTCACCCCTCTCCACGATTGCTCTTTAAAAGTCAACAAGTCTCAATGTTATCATAAAATTAAGCTTGCCTTCTTTTTATTCCTTGTAAGATTGAAGAATCACTAAGCTATTTGCAATTGTTTTTATATATTATGTCATTAAACTCAATGTGATTATGTATCAACACATTTGCAGATCGTTATATCAGATGATCAAGATGGCCAATGTACCTTACAATTCTCTGCCTGCGCGGATAACGCTGTAGTGTCGAATCACATATACCTCTATCTAAAAAACTCAATAAAGGAGGTCAGTAAGGTAAGTTTCCATTTGAAACGTATTATATCTACACATAAATTATAGCTTAATACCGCTGAAAGTACTGAATAGTTTATTATTTAGATCATTTCAATTGATCTACTTATTATGATTACCACAGAGGCACACATAACCAAAGAAAATAGAAAGAAAAATATAGAATATTTTGCCAGCCTACACTTGAAGTTTTGTTTTTATACTTACTTACATATGCCTTCCTAGCTTGGTAGCCTAGATTCTGTGAAGAGATTTAAATTCTGATTAGATATCCAATATATATATATATATATATATATATATATATATATATATATATATATATATATATATATATATATATATATATATCTACTGCTGTTTAGATTATCTACTGCTGTCTATATTATCTACTCAAACGACTTTCCTTGCCGCTTTGAAGTCGCCAGATTTTACAAAAGCTGTTTTAAAATCAACAAATACAATTAGCTTTATTAAGGCTTTAAATGATGAAGACTGCGCTTCCTCTGAAAACGAAAATAAAAAAATCGTGTCTAGAGAAGTATTCTGCCTGATTTTATTAATCTTTATGTAAGGAAAATTGTCTTTATTAACTGGGAGCCTCCCTAAACCAGACGAGTGCAGTCTTCTGGATTTCCTCGTTATACCCAATTTTTTTTTCCCCTACCTAACCTTTCGGTCATACGGGGCGGGTAGTGCGTTGGGTAATATGTCATTGCCACCAATAAACTGCACTTTATTTAAGATTTCTTATTTTACAAGCTTTTAGGATTGCTTATTTTGTGTACAATTTATTTAAGTTATTGATGGGACTGCACCTTATCTACTTCCGGACAGTATCTGTCCGGTTTACGCCCATCTCTAGGTCCTCCGCATCCATCCGGGTGCCTCTTCCGGTCCAACCCTCCTAGCGCTCTACATCCGTCAGTTGCCGTCAAGCCCTCTTGGTCCTCTTTCATCCGTCCGGCTGCCATTCCCGTCTGATATCAGGTTCAGCCATCTGCTTGAGATGCCTCGGGTGGTCTAGCCCTTTCCAGGATGAAGTTTTGTAGTTGGGCCAACCACCTCCTTTCACCCGTATATGAATTCCTTGAAGAAGGGGTACACCTCCTCTTCCATCAGGCGGGGGAAGTCCGACTCGGCGAGGAGGAAGATCTCCCAGCATTTCTTGACAACCTGGCTCGGTGTCCCACTGTAGTGCAGGATACAACTATATGTTCTGCCATCTCGGGGTGGGGCACCGGGCGGCAATGTCTTTGTCATATTCTTGTAGTTCATATTCCTCCGGAACCCTCTATATCCTGTCAGCATCTGCGAGACCTAATAATCAGGGGGGATCCATCTCGCCTTCAGGCTTACCTTGACGGTGGGGAAGAACTTCCTGAGGGTAGCTCCTTTCTGACTTGCAACCCACGGTCCGTTCCAAACTTTTTTTTTTTTTTTTTTTTTGTTTTTCATTACCCCTTGGTACTTATGTTTAGAGTTATTTACATTGATTTGACAATTTTCCTTTTGCTGAAGCTGAGCTTCATTTTAAGGAATTTTTATGTTATTGATATTTTGTTTGTTTTATTATTTCATTCTTATTACAACAAAAGTGTTGGGGCACACTTTATTTTTTCTGTTTGTTTATCTTTTACAACTAATTCTACCTAATCTAATAAACTTAAATAAAACCTTAAACTAAATTTTGTGTCTATTTCACACTCTACACTGAGTTTCCCTCCACTACTTTCTGCCATCTAAGTGGGGTGGTGCTGGTGTTAGTGTCTTAAATAGTGGATTTGCTAGATAACCCAGCGAGTCCAGGAATTTGATATGCCTCCTCCTAATAAATTCCGGGACCGTTGGTAAATCTAGCAGGGTGTGAAGTTCATGAGCCTTTTTCTTCTTCCACGCCGTTGTCCTTACCATCTTCGGGAGCATCGAATCTTGAAACCTCTGGAGGAGCCGCTGCGTGCCACCGGTGAGATGTGTGAACAATGGCGCCCCGTATAGCAGTGCCGGCCTCAGTATACTCTTGTATACTTGTAAGTTAAAGCGCTGGCGAAATCAGTAGGTGGTGAAGACGGTAAGATCTTCTGCTGATCGTCCTGGTCGTTTGATATAAATGGGTACTAAGTTTGAGATGCCGGTCAAGCTTCATACCCAGGTATACTATGGAGTTGGAAGGTGAGATGACGGTGTCTGCCACCTGGAGAGTCTTCGGCAGTGCTGATTTCTTGCCCTGTTGGTGCGAGAACACTACACAGTCCGTTTTAGCTGGATTGACCTGTATGTTGAGGGTTTTCAGCTGTTGAACTATTCTCTTTACAGGTTTTCTCGGTCTGTTTTAGTGCATGTTTGGCGCTCATACTGGCGTTGTAGATGGCTATGTCATCTGCATATGCAGCGACGGTCGCTGTTTTGTAGTTTTTGCCAACTACCTCAGCAGTATATATTGAAAACAGTACTGGAGAGAGTACTGCTCCTTGTGGCACTCCACACTTCATAGCGATGGTCCGGGATTGCTCATCGCGAACTCGCACAGAGATGGTCCTGTTGTCGAGAAAGGAGACAATAACACTGTAGAGCTGTTCAGGGCATTCGAGATCTATGAGCTTACGGCATAGAATACCGTGAGACACAGTGTCGAATGCCTTTGTACAGTCGATGGAGATCATAGCCGTTGTCGTGTTCCGGTTGAAGCTGGTGTTCACCTCAGTTTGTAAGATGATGTTCCGTATTGAGATGGGCTTGAAAACCGGTCTGTTCGTAAGGAATTACGGAGTTTTCATCACAGATTTCTCTAAAATAATTCAGGATGATCTTTTCGTAAACCTACCGAGGTGCGGCAGCAGGTTGATTAGTCTGTAGTGTTCGGTCACGTTCCCTATCTTATTCGGCTTGAGTAGTGGAAACAGGGTGGCATGTTTCCATTTTTCGGGGAAGTATCTCAGCCTCAAGCACAAATTGTACAAATTTGTGAGATGAGCGATCCCTTTTCTTGGAAGTTGTTTTAATAGTACCCTTTTGTACCCCCTCATGGCCAGGGGCCCTATTTCCGTGGGCTCTTCTGAGGATGGCTTTCAGTTTCTTCGGAGTGACAAACATATAGTTGTTCTCCTTAGATTTAGAAGGCGGTCACCATCGTGTAGGCGGACATCAGAGGTCTTCTTTGTGAGCTTCCAGAATTTCTGGTAATCACCATGCGTGGCCCCTAGTTGTTCATGCCAGATCGCGGTCTTCCACTGGCACAGGTCAAGGGGCATCGTTCCGGCCAGCACCTGCACTTCCCAGGACTGAGCCTTATTGACAACCTCTAATATCTCTAATATCTCTCTGTTCCTCATCCACTACATTGAAGGCAATGACTCAGTGGTCGGAACTCATGTCAGACCGTAGGGTCCAGCCCACAATGCGCCGCGTCATGGTAACCGTGGCGAGTGTCACGTCGATCCAGCTCTGGCTTCTCCCTTCATCAAACGTGGGGCCAGAGAGATCGTTGATAACCACGAGCTGACATCTCTCTAGGCTCTCTTCTACATCTCTTCCTCTGGAGTTTGTGCGCACTGAACCCGAGACCGTGCTCCACGAATTGGTGGTGGAACAGACTAGCGCGTTCCTGTACCTTTGTGCTACAACCTCCACGGCCGCTATGGTATCCTCGGAGTTAGTCGGACATAGTAGGGGGACACGAGGGCGAACGTGGTGCCACCCCAGCTAACATAAGATGCCGCCTGATCTCTCCTAGTGAAATTCTTCAGTTCCATCACGTCGAGGGCAGGTTTGACAATCACTCTTGCCACTCTGGGTTATTGCCACGTTACACCAAATCCACGTTACATCCAAATTCACATTGTTCTGACACCATGGCTCCTGGATTGCCATGATGTCAACTCATTATACCCAACTATTAACTATAGAGTACTAAGAGAAATCCCTACAGATTGGAGCCCATATCTCCCTTTCCTAAGGTTTCGTCTGGGACTCTCAGAGCGCAGCACTGCTCATGCCATTTTCGGAAAGTTGTCCCACTTAATTAATTCCCTAGCTTCATAAGCTAAAATAAATTTTTTCACGTGACAAATATAAGAAAAACAAATCGTAAATATAAATTTAACATTGTTAATTATCCGATTATGGCGAAGCCACAAGGAGGGTAATGTGTTTAGCTTGACCGTTAGTAGGTATATAACGATTTTTTTTTTTAAATGGTTGAACTGGTTATTATTTTTAATGGCTTAAATTATTCATTATTTTTAAGCTCAAAATACTAATGAAATCTTGTATTAAATGTCTTTAATCTGTCCGTTTGAGGGTATCGATTTTTGATCGAACTGCAAGATCGATTTTTAAGTTTGATGGCTCAAATTTCTCCTTTGAATGTTTTGGAACATTGTGAGTTCAAAATAATGAAAAATATTTCATCATTATATTTTAAGTATTTTCGGCTTTTTGTTTATGTTTCTTACTATATCATTTGTAAGTTAGAGGGACGAACAGGGTTTAATTTCGTAGACGGGGTTTTCATTTTTGATTAAATTCAATTTTACTTTCTCAACAACGTTATAGTCTTTTATATTATTTTGGATAATAATGGTGAAAAATTTCACGAATTTCAAGATTTGTAATAATAAATTTACAAAAATCACTTAAACCTTTCAGATAAATAAATAAACAAACTGGATTCGAAATATATAAACAGTCCAACATAAACGCAACAGTTGTTCTTGTCCACTAACTACTTTTTGGGATTAAAAGATGGAAAAAAAAATACGCAATCAATTTATTTACATTATAATAAATACATACATAAAGCTCTAAATACAATTGTAATACCAAATCGCTGCGAAAAATGATATATTACGAGAAGAGGCATCCGACAAAGGATGGATAGGTCCTACTATGTCAAACACTCTTTACAATTACTCAAACCAGAAAAAATGAATAGATTTAATTTTTATACGCAATTTGTATTGTCAGGAAGCAGATTCTTCAACTTCTTCAACAGAAACTTTTGAGAAACCGCCTTTGATGCATATTGATAAAATTCACAATGCATCTTTGAATCAGGAAGTTTTGGAAGAGGTTCTAGACTATCCTAGGTTTCCAAAGAAGACAAGTGATTCGAGTTACGCTTGTTACATGAGAAGGTACTTCAAATTCATCTTAATTGGTTATTTATAACTTACTATCAGTTATTTTTATTGACACTCATTTGCGTAGATCTAAAATTTGGGAGGGTAACACTAAAAATTTATAAAGTAGAAAAGTCTCGTATTTTTAATTCACAAACACAACCAGTCATCTCTCTGTTCACTCTTAGTAGATAATGTGTGTCCCTCTATTTAACAGTTTGGGGAATTCAGCCCAGACATAGCCTCATTTACCATGGTTCCATAGGCTCTGTCATATTAGTTATTATTCCAAAGTTCTATTTTTCTGGTAGTTACTATGTTTATTTTAAGTATATCAAAGCAATTCAAGTTTATCATATTAATTCCTGTCATTCTTTTATTGCTGGTGATATTATCCCCTCCTCCACGATGTTTCTTTTAACTGCGATTCTCCATCTGCCAAACTTAGTGAATTTCTATTTAGGAATATTCTCGTGATTTTGTTTCTCAAGATGGCTTCAAAGCTTAACAGTTATTCTTAACACTTTTTAGAAGTATATTTGGCCTCTTTAAAAAATAATTAATCGGTAGAATGATTTAATGACAATTTTTATATTATTTTTTTATTTGAGCTGGCGCTTCCCAAAATTTCTTTGTTGACCTTCATTGAACATGGACGTAGTTTCATATACAGGGATGCCATCGGCATTGTTTCCAGTTAGTATATTATCATAATATTTCAAAATAATATTTGGGAATAAATATAGGGTACATACGTGTATTTATATATACCTTACAAGAATCTCTATCCACTCTATAGCTGGTTATTTATAAAAATTTACGATTCTCTCTTTCTCTCCCTTATCCACCCACCTTATGTAGCGCGATTCCTATTTGACTTTTGGGGCCAACTCGCTTCATCGGGTATGGAGTTGGAGATTGTTTTAATTGGCTTTTCCTAGCGTGACTTGCAACTTGCAAAACATTACGTTTCTTCCAATCATTTCCAATTTTTTACATTCAAATTAAAATGTAGTAGTTATTCAAATAGTAGTTAAAGGTACTCCTATAAAATTAAAAATTTAAATTATTGATGAAACGATTTTCCTTTCTTTTGAACATTTTTTTTTTTTGTTAGAGGAATGTGTTCTCCCTTTGCTAACATCAAAAGTTCTTGCTGACTGAATAATTATTTTAAAGCAACATGAATGAGTTATAATATAATTCAAAGTAATAAGTTAAATGTCGCAGTATCAATACCTAAATCCTATTAAAAATTAAAAAACATCTAGGTTTACAAAGTTATAAAACAGAGTAGGACTATTTAACACAACAGGTGGTATTGAAAATATTGAGTATGATAAAATTATTTGTTAACTCTGTTCAATGTTTACCTTCATTGCCACATACTAATATTCACTATAACCCATAATGTTAAATCTTGATACCATAGAATAGGAACTGGATGTAGTTAAGTACGAAAAATTCTAAGACCGCATTTTGCCAATAAATATCAGCTGAGAATAGCTCAAAGATTTATAATCCGGTTAATTTTATTTTTATACTCTCTTATCAAATCAGACTTTAGACTGCGAATTAATTTTAAAAAAGCTGGAAATTATGTCAATCTACTATGGGCATTCCAAATAATCGAGTATTATAAAGCTTGAGACATTTAGTGAGATGAGATAAACTTTCTTTAAATTAATATTTTAAAAGTTGTCCTCTATTCATCACGTGCATAAGAACACGAAAATGATTCTTATTGTATAGTTATACACCATCTTAATTATTAGATTGATCATTTCTAAATAGTCTGATAGGATAGGAATAGATCAACATTTTTTAAAATGCAAAGTGAGGGAACTATTTCAATCAAATATTTTTACTATTTATTTTTTAACGATTATAATCGTTAGCAAATAAATAAATAATAAAACAGCCACTACTGGAGACCACCTCTCTGATCAAGGACCAGCATAGAAATGAAAGGGACAATGGAGCGTAGGGATGTGACGCAAACAGGTGACCGCAAATAGCCTCTGGCCCACCAGGTTGGTGGAACATCTACACTCACACGTACACACAGTACACCCAATCAGAAGACTACATTCATCCCTGCACTACAGACAAAGGTCATCTACAGTACACACCCTAGGGTCACCTTCCCTAGGGGTGCTGGTTTGGAAGCACAAAGGTGGCAGCCCCACCAGCAGACTAGAGTGTGCAGTGAGGGTTGATGCCCCGCTATTGCTACCCGAAATAACATTATCATGAAACCACAAACTGATGCCTCGGATATGAACAAATGTAGAGGCAATAGACCCGACTATCCCCACAGGACTAATTTTGGAGTTTGGTACGTTTTATCTCTATATAGACCCGGAGCACTCAAACTGCTCTTATAACAGTTTGATACATATAAACTGGGCCTAGTTGTCATCCGCTGTACAGGTAATGGAATCCTCGAAAAACGTAAGCACTCCATCTACTACAGTTGTGACAACCACCGGCATGAATTTGGCACTGGCTTTATTGTTAGAGGTAAATACAGTTACAAATACAAGTTACAAATACAGTTATTGGTTTTAAAGCTATGAGTCCACGAATATCGTGGAAAATCTTACAACAGTAGCATTTTCTATGATCTTCTCGAAAGAACGCTCGACGCCTGCCAGGGGTGATGCAAAAATCATAGCAGAAGACCTAAATGCTAAGATAGGAAGAGAGAATTGTTTCACATCAACAATAGGAAAATATAGCCTGCACAACACGTGTAATAATAATCGTACGCGATTGATAAATTTTTGCAGCTTCACGAGACCTCGTCGTTGGTTCAAATCTCTTTTCCCACAAGGATATTCATAAAGGGACATGGATCATTCCCGACAGGACTGTGGTTAATCCAATAGAAACTACCTCTCTTTAGCGCATATTAAAGAAACGATCTCCCTTCTGAGCCCTGGAAATCCCCGAAAATCCCGGGAAGAGATTTAATCTCCAGAAACTAAAGTATCCAGATGTTTTAAGCCAATATTCGTCAGCGCTGGACCTTAAGCTCCGTACATGTAATTTGGGAGAAAAGCCAGTTGACGAAGAATGGCAAACTTTCTCACAAGCAATAGAAGAGACAGAAAACACTGTTTGGATCTAAGCAGGAGTCTCGCTCTCCTTGGTTTGATAACGATTGTAAAAATGCAACTCGTAGAAAGAACGAGGCCTATGGAACTCAATGGGGTACAAGGCAGAAGGTCAACGAATACAGAAGACTTCGTAGAGAAGAAAAGAAGCTCCACCGACAGAAAAAGAGCCATAAAGAAAAAGAAGATCTTAAGAAAATTGAAGAAATGCATGGTGATAAAGAGCTGAGGAATTTCTTCTGCAGTTGGATCATCAAGGGATGTCGAGGCTGAACCACCTGACAAAGAAGAAATAATAGATGCCTTTGATAAGCTCAAGAATCATCAGGCCCCCTGGGCATGGTGGAATTCCTGCAGAGCTCCTTAAATATGGAGGAAGTGAGATGGTGAAGGCCCTTGTTCCATGGGAATCTGCGTTGAAAACATGGAACTATGCCCAATATGCTTTTATATATTGTATTTATATATCTAGTATTTTTTCTAATACTTTAATTATTTTTCAATTGAGTTTTCCAGGAGATATATATTTTTCGAGTTATTCGAAAAACTAATTTTTTTAGGTTTTAGAAATCATTTTTTTCAACTACTTAATTACGAATTTTTCCAAAACCTATTGCACATCTAGAGCATAAGGGAAACCACCATTAAAATTTTCAGTTTCATAGGCATTGTCCTTTTTGTGATACAGTGATGACTAGAGCCCGGATTCTCGTGCAATTGCACTTTTTTTTCGATTGCTTGAAATCAAATTATTGCTTATACGATTGCTTGGGACAAATTATTTACAAGAATTAAGTCACCCGGATTAATATGCAAGCGTCATTTTGTACGAAATTGCACATTTAAATCAATTTTGCATAAATTGCACGTTTTATGTTTTTACTGCATTAAATTGCACATTTAGCCATAATTAAAAAAAATATTTGTAAAATATAAGAGCTCGTGAGGTAACATAACATAACAATGCTCCAATCTACCTAATTTATTATAAAAAATAGTAATTTATGAAAGAAAACAAAATATGTAGATTTATTTTTTTAAGCATAAACGACGTAAATGGCAGAATTTTATTTTTCGTTGCATATTTTTGCACGTTTTATAATTTTTTTACTGCACGAAATCCGGGTTTTAGTGAATACTATATAAATGAGATGGTAACTTGCTTTTATAGATATAGACAGATCATTTTTTGTTTATAATGTGTTGTACAAATATAATCATATATGGCTAAGATTGGATATATATTATATTGAGAACACCTCTTTCTTTTTTAAATTCAGTTGAAAATTAAAAATTATACATGCATAAATATTTATTTATGTATTTTTCATTATCGTCTATATATCTAATGCCTATTAAAGCTTATCCTGATGATGTAATCATAATTGATTCTTTTTATGAATACAATATACTACATGGAAATTGAAAACATTACTAACTCGTAATGCACACCAATGTATTTGATCCATGTTTCAGAGTACTGCAAACGACGGAACAGTGGTTGTACGAACAAGGGTTCAGCGGCTCTTACAGAATGATTATTGGCGATCATGTTGCTTTCTCGAAAGCTTTTATAAATGCTACCCATGCTAGATCTAAAAGTTCTTATCTGGATAGTGTTAGGTCCATAATAGATCTACTTTTTAATTTTGTTGGTCGTGATTTGCTTTTACAGTATCAACTTCCAACGTAAGTATCCTGGTTGTTTTTATATACTGGTAATTTTGAAACTAGATAATTTTAGAATTTTTTTTTAATCTAATTTTTGTTCGCGCATACGCATTTTGTTTTTGGGTACTTCTAAGAATAGATCTAGGAACCGCTAATTGAGTTTTTCTGGGTACTATTTTTTTATTATACTTTTTTGTACTTATGATAATACTGTATTTTACGGTTTATACATCCAATGTTACTAAAAATATACAATCATTACTGGTTGATTCTGGGTTCAGTTAGACAGCGGACAATAACTAACGTTTTTCCTTTCACTAATTGTAAGCATTTATTTCACTAATTTTAATTTCTTACTTATCATAAATGGTTTTCTATTTATTTTCAATATTTCTAACCATTTCTCTGAAAAATAATGGAATTGAAACATTTTTTTTCCCTGAACAAGCACAAATTGTAGAAAAATAAATATTTTCATCTTAACATATACTGCGATTAAACCAAACATGGATTCAACAATTTAACCTTTTTCCGAATAATGTATCAATACATGATATAAATTTGAATTTTTCTCTCCCTAGAGGTACATTTTATTTTTATGACGTCTAGAGAGTGATGTTTTTTGGTCTTTTGGTCTCGATAGATGATGATATTTGAATATCATTTATGAATATGAATTAAATTCCTGAAATAATGTAAGTTATGTATAAACGTGACATTTGCAGGGAGAGAGAATCATTATAATTATTGTACTTACAAATTAATGGGTCGTGATGGGCATACATACTTTCATCGCACTTAAGAAAATGGGAAATTCATCCAACTTGGGATTCTCTTTGAAAACAGTCTTATTTAACATTCCTTAATGTCTTGTTATTGAGTTACTTATATTTACTCATTCCGCTGCATTTTTATAGAATATTTTAAGTTTTTTCACTACATAAAAATACGACCTCTAATTATTCATTCAATAATTCATTCATTATTGATTCAGAACAGTTCCAGAAGATGATTCTGGAAGGATTGGATACTGCCTATCAGTTTACAAGCAAGTTCTCCAGTTTTTAAAAGTTCAAGGTGGCAATTGCTCTCATATTTTTCCAGTTTATCTCCTTGCCTATGAAGATTACGCCTATTACTATAACGAAGTGAAGATGAGGTACATGGATAAGTCTCGTAAGGGCGGAATTCACTATCAAGATATCTTTGATGTAATTTTATATCCGATATAATTAATATTAGTTATAAATAAAATATTAGGCGATACTATCATGCTAAGCAACAATAAATTGTATTTTGTTTTTTTTATGAAATTACTATTGACTTTGATCGCAGATCATTTTCTCAAAAATTCCACGCGCTGGCTCCATAAACAACAAACTAGCAAAACAGGACCACCATTTTATCACATGAACAAAACCATCCCGAAGAAAAGTTAGGATGTCAAGAAGGATAGGATGTCAAGGATGGGGATTTTAAACTTGAAATATTTAAGATAATTTTTAAAACAAATAATTGATATTTATTTATAAATAATTTAAACTCGGTTATCTGTGATCTTCGATCAAAATCAAATCAACTATAAAATTTTAAGTTATAAGACTTTTTCGAAAAATCTTTTCTAGTAAAATATCCAAGCAGATTTGTAAGTGTTTTAAAATTCCAATCAAAATCGAACCGTTAATGCGGACTACTTCAGCCCATCTTTTGGAATGCTTTAATTAAGTCTGCATAATAATTTACACAGCTAGACTATCATAAATGGAATTTAAAGAGTATTCAATTTTTTTTAAGGGGGTATAACTTTTTTTTTTTTTTTTTTTAGCTGGGCTAATTTTATCCTTTTGTGTGTTAAGGTTACTTTGGCCCAAAATTATTTCATCTGCTCTAAACGTTGTGTAGCTTGGGCCAAAGAAAGACTTCGGTTCATAAGATAATCCAATTCTGAATGGAAAGTATATTTGAAACGCCCCAGGCAGCAGAATTTAAAATTCAAACGAAATTTTATTATTAGCTTTACATCAATTTGATGTATTGTGGTGAAAGTCGATACTTAGCCATAAAATGCCTGAATTTTTTTTTGGCACTAATTCCTTTCGGAATGAGTAGAAGGTCCCCTGATAATGTATAATGGATAATGAATTCCTGAGATTACTTTACTCGGGGGAGGGAGAGTGATAAAGGGAACATTGAAGGAATAATCGAAGAGGTAATAAAAAAATAGTAATAAAAAGTAGTAGTGTATATTTTTAAATTATTCAATGAATGCAATTACATAAGTGGTTAAATGTGAATTCGTTAAAAACTATGAGCATTGGGTATTAAAATTAGGTCTCAGAAAACTTCTTTACAACTCATCTTCCTCATCGTCCTACTCCGCCGCTGTACTCGTACAGTTACCTTGGCAGAGCCGCACTCGGTTGAACAAAATAATCCTGCCTTCCTGCATCCGCACCTAACACCACATCCACCAGTGCATCTGCAGAAAATTGTATTTAAAATTTGGTCGGGTGCTGTAGGGGCGTTGGTTTTCACCGGGGAAAAAAACATCTCCTCACTTCCACCCCCAACGGTCAGGCGACAATTCATTGCCTAGCTATTGCTGCACCTGATGGTACACTCGGAATGAGTTTTGTTCTTCAGCGCTTTTTGTGGTTGGGAGAAAAGGAAGGGTGGCCTTCATACGCGTGGTGGACTATACGAAACTATTGCAGCGGTGCCGATCCAAATCGTTTTCACAAGCTGGGGTCTGGTACAATAACAGGAACATCTGTGCGACCGCCTCATGTGTTGAATGGCGGTCGTAAAAAATCTTGGAAACAGACTCGGTTTCGGGAGGATGTTTCGGAAAGATGTTGATCGCTATGATTTTACTTATGTCGTGTCGCACCCGGTGAAGCTGTGGAGGAAAAGAATTGATTGAATGAATGGCAGTTGTTGGAACTGCCTAGATGAAAGGATGGTGTATTAATTTCACCCACTCCCAGGCTATAGAAAAAACATGTTATTTTTATATGGAGCAAGTGCGATGAGCAGGACCACGACATGGTCTTCTCCCATTACGACGACAGTTGGGTGGAAAGTAGAATTTTCTACAGCGCATCTTATAATGTTCCCAGCTGTTGCTGTTTCAATGCCTTTGGTGGACAGTGTTGACGCTAGCATGCCTATAAACCTGATCTGTTAGCCAAAACAAAACCAGCCTTATTAACATAGGACTATCTCGAACTATAAAAGCCAAATTCCAACAAAGAGTGGGAATAAAAATAACGTGGTCTTACCTTATTTTTCTTGTTGGCCAGGAAATGCTCTTCCTGAACATTGGCCATCATTTCCTCGCCAAACAAGAAGTCTACAGATTTACTGATGGATCCTCTCTCTTCTCTTCTGCTTAGATCGTTTTGTAGAGGTGATGTTCTCGTATCCGTCAAAAATGACCGCACAGTTGGTGTCGCCGTAGTCACTGGTCACATAGGTTGCGTATTGCTGGTAAATTGCTGAAAACTTTTTCTTGCTTAGTTAGCACCCTAGAGCTGCTGAGGTCCATACATATCACTTCGATCTAACCTCGGCAGCCACCCAATTGGGTACGGGCAGTGTGGCACTGGCAAGCTCCCCCAGTGATAGGGTGTTCATTACGGTCCGTCCGTAGTTGCTCCTGTTACGGTCCGTCCGATTGGTTCTTGTAGTGCGCAGGACAGGACAATTACGTGTGTGCAGTGACCAATCAGTGCAGTGGACAAGAAGGAGTCAGAAGAAGCGCAGTCAGCTCCATTGCCGGAGCTGATCAGACTCAGAGAGCGCTATTGTTTTTTTTTTTCCCCAATCCCTCAAACAAAAAAGAAAATTAATAAAACAAATAATTAGATAAATTATAAACTTGATGTACTTTACCTTTTACTACCTGTTGGGATTTGAAGGTCTGATGACTATTTACAATTGGAATGATATTTCCCAGTCAGGAAATTTTCTCATTATTTAGAGGTGAGGGTCCTCTTCTAGCTGTTTGTTAAATAAAAATACCTACTACTAAAAACTATATACAAGATTAATAATGATAATATTTACAATATTTACATGGTTATATTTACAAAGGATGGATATAAGAGAGTGGTGCTGGGGTGGGACTAGGAAGTAGGCAGGACGGGGCGATGGGATAGGATATTGGGAGTGGGGGTGCTTTAGAAGCGGATTAAAGTATGGTGTTGACCGGGTTGAGTGGTCCCTTTCGGCCCTGCCATCTGGCAGGAAGGGAGGATGGGGTGATGGCCCGGAAGAGTGGGTTAAATGAGGCAGGGATGTTGTCAAAGAACTTTATGTGTCTCCTTGTGATGTGCTGTTGAACAGTGTCGAGTTGTAATTCATTGTGAATGTGTGCCATGTTCCGTCTTTCGAGAGATGTTCGTTTTGTGATTTTTTGTAGGACGCTGTTTTGGTATGTTCGGAGAGACTTCAGGGCTGAGGGGTATAGGTAGTGCAGAATGGGGGCACCGTGAAGCAGTGTAGGCCTAAGGATGGCTTTGTAAATCAGGATCTTGAGTCTGAGTGACAGCCCTGGTGAATAGAGTAAGTGATTTAGTTGGTGTGTAGTGGCTTTGGCTATCTGTATCCTGTGTTTTGTGTGAGCTGTAAATGATAGGTGTGATTCCAATTTCATACCGAGGTATGTTAGTTGTCTTTTATTCTGTATGGTTTGCCCATTCAGTTTTGGCTGTTGTTTGAGTATTTTCTTGTATGAAAATGTGATTGCATCAGTTTTTTGTGTGTTTATGTGGATATTAATGTTTTTAAGTTGGTCTGTGATTTTTTGGGCTACTGTTTCGGCCTTGCGCATGGCGTGATCTGCATTAATACTTGCTGTATATATAGCAATGTCATCAGCATATGCAGCGATTTGTACATCATCAATCTTTTGCCCTACTATATGGGCTGTGTATATGTTCAAAAAGGACTGGCCCAAGGACCGAGCCCTGGGGAACACCACAGGTAACTGGGCGCGGGGTGGAGATCTCAGTTTTGACACGGACAGAAAATGTCCGGCCACTGAGGTATGAGCCAATAATGTCGACCAGTTGGTCCGGGAATCGGTGAAGCCGGAGTTGATCAATTAAGGTGGAGTGGGATACAGAATCAAATGCCTGTGTGCAATCTAATGAGATCATTGCTGTAGCAAGATTTTTGTTGAGGTTTTTAGCTGTATCATACTGTAGTTTTGCTACGTGATGATAACAGCTAACGCCGCGAGAGAACCCGGTTTGTTCCGGGGGGATGGTGTCATGTGTGTCGCAGTGTTTTCGGATGTGGATAAGAATAAGTTTCTCATATGTTTTTGAGATGTGGTTGAGGAGACTGATGGGCCGGTATTCTTCCGGTGCCGCTCCTCGTTTTTTGGGCTTGAGAAATGGAACAACTATAGCATGTTTCCACTGAGTAGGGTAGTATCTCAGGCGTGAGCATGAGTTGAAAATATTGAGAAGAAACAAATGGAGTTGTTTGAGTAGGACATAGGGTATACTGTCCTCTCCTGTTGATTTGTTTCCCCTCGTATTTCTCAGAGTTGCAGTCAGTTCTTTATAAGAGGAAAAAATAGTTTGTGTTGGATCAGTCAGTGGACTGTGGTTGTAGATGGTAGTGGTACGTGCTGAGTCTCTATCGACGTAGTAGTCAGCAAGTATGGTAGTCTGATCTGTGGGAGTGAGAAGCTCATCACCTCGTTGTATTCTCACCGATTTTGACTTGGTGTTATGGCTTCTGACTAGTTTCCAGAAGTTTTTGGGGTCGTAATGGGTACGGCGTAATTGTTCGTGCCAGAGGGATGTTTTCCACTGCGACATTAGAGAGGTGATTTGTCTGGTGAGACTGTTTATGATAGGTCTGTATGTTTGGTCTTTAGTCCTATACCAGCAGTTTTTTATGTTGTTTCTCTGTTTAATTAGTGCGAGTATGTGTTTAGGTGGCTGGCATAGGTGAATGGGAGTGGGGTTAAACGTGGGTATCGAGGTGTATGCGGCATCGCGTATGATGTTTTGGAGGGTGTTTATGGCATTGTTTATGTCATTGAGTGTTTGTGAGAGGTGTGATGTTGGGTGTGTTAGTGTAGACTGTGTTCTTGTATAGTTTCCAGTTTGCCTGTGTAAAGTTGTATTTGTGTTCTGTTGGTGGGGTTCTTGTTGTGTCACGGCCGAGGTGATAGATAACGGGGATGTGGTCGTTGTCACTGAATTCTATTGTTGTGCAATCTGCGAATCTGTGTGCTTGTTGTGTGAGTAACATATCTAGTGTAGATGTGTACGCTGGGTTTGAGTGATGTCTGTATGTGTAGGCGTTGGGGTGTATGACTGTGTATTTTGTTTTAGTGAGGTGAGTACCTAGTGCATTCGGTGTTGTGCAGTTCCAAGTGTGGTGTTTAGCGTTTAGGTCCCCTACGATGATGTGTTGTCTGTCTGTTTCGGTTTCCCGTAAGAGTGTTTTGAAAGTGTCGAATTGTGCTCCCGGTCTTCTGTATATACATGTGATTTTGTATGTGTGTTTAAGTTTTACTTGTACAGAGACGGCTGTGCGCTACTGGTGGTAGCTGCAGCAAGTTTACATACCCAGGCCTGCTCTCCCAAACAATAAAGAACTCAGCTATAAAGAACAACATCACCGAAATATCCAACAGTTTTGCAATCCTGGCCGACATAAAACCACAAGCCCCCTCACAGAAGAGAGCGTCAACAATGCCGCCAGTCATCATAAAGAAAAAATTTTCTATGAAGGAACTGCACAGTTTCATGGCAAAGTGCAAGGTTAGAAACTACCTTATACAGTTCACGAGACAAGATACACGCTTCTACCTGGAAGCAGATACAGAAATAGCTATACTCAGGAAACAGCTGGACAATTCTGACATAGGTCTCCACATCTAGGCGACCAAAAGTTCCAGGAAACCACCTAACAAGTTCCTACTGAAGAACTCAGAGTTGAGTATACCAATTGAATGCGTCAAGAAGACAATGAGACCACTGAAAATCACGGATGTCAGGCGCCTACAAAAATCCACCCCCGACGGCAAGAAAATCTTGCTCACTCCCATTCTTGTCACTGCGCCCTCCAACACGTCAACCGCTGTATCTTTCAAGTGGAAGTTTATAAGCCACGAAAGGACACCGTGCCTCCACAATGTTTTCGGTTTCAGAAGTATGGCCACACCAAAAATTATTGTGGCTATATGTGTCCGATGCGGCGACGACCACCTAATCGCAAATCGCACAGTGCCCCAGAACAGCATCGCCAAAATGCAGCAACTGTGAAGGGGATCACGTAGCCTCATACAGAAGGTGCCCTTACAGGAAGGAGCTGGAGAGATTGACTGCAGAGAGGAAGAAACAGACCCAAAAGCCTACCCGACCTACACAGGCAACCAACGAGAGAGAGCGAGAAATCCCCACCACCCGACAACGTATCGTACCGACCACCGCCAGTGCGCAATTCCCACCGCCACCGACAACCCCCAATCACATGTCACCATCGACCAACTTCTACAAATGATCTTCACCCTTACAAACCAAGTTGCAGCATTATTGCAAGCCATCACGTTGCAGAGCACTAAACCATGAGCACTTTCTCCATAGTCACATACAACAGCTGCGGTCTAAATAATAAGATCGAAGAAGTTGAAGCATTATTGGCCATGGTTCACCACCGATACCAGACTACTAGGACGCCGACCACACTTTCGTGGGTATGCCTTCGCCACGAATGAAGGGCAGGATCCGCACGGAGGGGTGCTAATCGCGGTGCGCCATGGGGTCCAATGGAAAAAGATGTCAGCACCCATGATAGCCCGTGATAAGAAACTTAGTCAGCTCACTGTCCAAGTTTTAATGAAGCAACCCACATACATCACAGGTTTCTACAGACGCCCTGACGGGTCACTTCGCGAACTTCGGCAGTACCTAGAAACATGAGGAACTAAGAACAATCATTGGCTGGTCGGTGATTTCAACGCCAAGCACTGCTGATGGCACAATACAACTTCCAATGGAGCAGGAAAGATAATTGCTACTACTCTACTTTATATACCAATAGTTCAGAGAGGTATTCTCGTAAAACTAATAGTGTTCGAAATACAAGCTAAAAGGAAAAAAACCTGCCAACATTTTAATGTTTTTTTGCAAAAAAAAATATGGGCTAAATATCTGTCAGTGAACCTCAAATCTGTGTTCGACCCAAACTAGCTTGTACCAAAATTCATGACTAAAACTTTTTTTTATTTTTCCTGTATTGCCTGTTCACAAATAATAAAAAGGGATTCACATTAAAGAGCATACCGGTAAGTTTGGTGTGAGGATTAGTATATATATATATATACTATATATATGTAAGGACTAACCCTACTCATCCTATTTTTAAGATTTTTTTTTTCATAATTGAAGGAGAAAGGTTCAACCCAAGTTTTTCTAAATGAAGAAGAATTTAAAAGGTATAACTTGCAATCATGGTTGGATGTTACATTGCAAATTCATAGGACGATTATACAAGCTGGGCTTCCTTATCGTCTTGATCTTAAAACAGTTATAGAAGACACACTGACAGATAGCAGGTTTGACAATATCAAATGTTCTTCCTATTAAGCAAGTAGAGAAGTTGTTCTACTTAATATTTAAATAAAAATTAATGTGAAATTAAGGAATTCAGATTTATTCTCTCAGATTCAGTTTAAGCAAGGCTCTAACGCTTGGCTGTTGTCACCATTCTAGAATGGAGCAGACAGGCTCTTAAAAACTCATTTCCAGTATATGATACATTTTTTATCTATATATCACATAAATCAACATAATATTGTTCAACATTTATCAAATAACAGTGCATCATCATATATTGGAAAATATGGATGTTGGATAGATGGATGTTGAAAAAATATATATATATATATTGACATTTTTGTCCTATATATCGTAATATCGAAATTAAAATTTGAATATCGAAAACCGATATTTTTTTAAAAAAAGGAGAAAAAATTTAACATAAAAATATCTACAAGGACGGCGGATTCGATAAACAAAGAACCATACAAACTTGTGGTGTGCTCGTGTTACTATCTATACTGCCGTGATAACCTAAAAGGCCCTCACTCAAAATAATTTTAAAATACATCATTGTACTGTACCCGAATTGCTCTAAAACTAGACCAGACTAGATTTTTATGACAATAGAAAGCCCTAAATCCAATGGTTAGATCCTGATCATTGGTTTTAGTACTTTCCAAAGTCATAAAATGGTAAACAAAAATGTATTTAAAAAAATGATTTGAAGTTGGGCCCTTTAGCTTATGACCGCTGTATGGGATGTTGAAAGCAAAATATCGATAATGATTGTGATATCGATATAATTTAATGATAAGGATATCGATATCATTTAACAATATCCATATCTTGATAATATCAGCATAAAAATATCAATCTTTAAAAATATCGTTAATACTTTTATAATATTAAAAAAAAAACCTAAACGAATGATGAGGAAGATTATGAGGTAACCTGTTTCTTGGTTTTTAAATCCTGCTGGAACTGAACTTAAGAAATACTATTAATTATAACCTTAATTATAAATTATAACCTTAATTTTTTTTTCGGTTGGCTCTACAGATCTTTGGCCGCGCGTTGTGGTGTTTTTACAGACATTAATTGCTCCCACCGACTCACTCGGATTCAAGGACAGTGACAAATAGGTCTAGATCTACGGATTATATTTATTTATTATATTAGATCTACGGATTGTATTTCAGTGGTCAGCAGGCGCACGAGGACCTATATTTCTTTTCCCGAAGCAGACCGTCCGTGGACCAAACCTCCGGACGGCTATTTTGCGCACTGTTCTAAAAAACACCAGTAAAGTAAATTTTATTGGGCTTATTTTTCTTTAAAAACCTAAAAGATTTATTAAAATAATGAGAGGGTCCGTCTTGACCCTCTTATTATTGTAATAAATCTTAATCCAGGTTCATACTTCCACCACATCCTCCACATCGATATAGCAATTGAGCCAGTGCCGAAATTGGGCGTAAGCGCTTTCAGTCTTCTTCCACATCTATGACATTCATAAATGCAATAGTTAGTAGGTAGCTTGATCGACATCATTTAGTTTAATTACATTAATGGGCTTATGCTAGTGCAATAGTTTAAGTGTAACAATTATATATATATATATTTTTTTTTTTTTTTTATTTTTTTTATTTTTTTTTTTTTTTTTTTTTAGATTCTTTATTCTGTCCGGAGAACTTATAAGATGGCCCCTACGTAAATAAATATACAATTATAGTAATAAATCTTAATCCAGGTTCATACTTCCACCACATCAATATAGCAATGGAGTCAGGGACGAAATTGGGTACTCATTTTAGGAAAAGATTTGAATGTGAATTACGAAAGTGTAGGATATTTTAAGTAAAATAATCCTTGGCTCCCATTTCTAAACCGCTACCTTCAATTAAAGTAAAAACTTAAAATTTTCACTCATTTTTCTTTCCGTGCTCAGTATCTTGAAAAGTATCAACCACGCGAAAAGAATTATAATGAATTTTTATAAAGAAAATTAAATTTGCTAAAAACTGAGGTTTGATTGATCTCTTTACGCTTACCATTTCTCTAGATGTTTTAAAAAAAATAAACTGTTCTTCCTTATAAGATTTGAGTGATAATTGACATCTGTACGTTTAATAGTTCCTAATATGATGTCTTTTAAGTATAACTTTTTTTTTAGAAAAACGTTTAATCATCATTTTGGGAATTTATTTTGGCAAATGCCATAGAAACTGTTCATCCTACAATGATAATTATAAACTACTTTATGTTGCATATAAGTAGCACTAATTTGAGGGGTAATAAACATGCGTGCATTAAATAGTTCTGAGATATCAAAAAAAATCTGTCAACCATTTTGACTGAACCATATCTTGAGTAAAGTTTGAAATCTTGAAAATATTAGTCATAAATACTCCGCCGATTGCGCACCCGTACTGAGTACGGGTTTGGTACAAACGTTTTCAGCAATTCCTATAATAATTTTCAATTGCATCATAAGTATGCTTTCTTTTAAGACTAGGCAATAAAATGAGTACAATAAGAAAAGTAAAATTCGTGAAATCTCGTACTAATTCGTCGAGAAACAAACAAATGTTAACCCGTAGTCAGTACGGGTAGCGACCGGTCGTTTTATTTTTTGTCCTTAACAGAATCTAATACTAAAGAGAAAGGGAACGATATGTTTTTACAAGATAAAATAATTAGAAAATATTTTTTTTAATATGTCATCCATTCAAAGAAATCTAATACAACAAAATCATGTGCCAAATGTGGTAATTTTGTGTGCAATTCACATTCCGTATCGGTGTGATCATTGTGTTACAATCCGCCCCTGAAGAGGGTTAATCTAGATTATTTTTTAATAGCCTTTAGCTCAGGAACTGTTAGGCGTACAGATGTCAATTACGACTCAACTCATAGCTAGTTAAATGCACCGTAAAGTAGTTTATACTAATTATCTTCCTAGGAAGAAGAGTTTCTATGATATTTGCCAAAATAAATTCAAAATATCTGATGTGGGCAACAAATGACTTTCTTGTACGCCTATTAAACTATAAATCGGTGGCTCAAAAAGTGATCCTCAATTTGGTTACTAGTTTCCGAAGATTGCAGTATTTCAAAAACGACACTCGGCGTCGCGACATCCATTTATTGACCACATACTCTTGTTTCAGGAGGTCTCATTCCGTTATTATATGTCGTATTCTTTCAGTAGGTAACTAGTTTCCAAGAGATTTCTTCGTGTTCCGTGACAACATTAAAACTCAATATCTCTAAAGCATTAGAAATCGACAGTTTCTGCATTTTAAGCGGAAAAATATAAATTAATCTTATTCTCCTACTGCAGACTTGTTCATCTCACAAATGGGGAGGAAACCAGTATTGTACACTCAATTTTAACGTTTAAAACAAGTAATAAAAATGTTTAATTGGATTGAAAATCAAATCGCGTTTGTAACCTTTATTATAGAAACATATGATTTCTGAATTTAATTTTAATATAATTTTTGATATAAGTTTATTATGACCTACAAGTAAAGTACCCCTTTCGGACCTTCAATTTCAACCTATTTCAACTTATATTGAAATACAAGTCTAATTTACCAAATTTGAGATGTTTTAACATTTAACATTTTAATATATTTTTTGATGAAAGTCTAATATGACCTTCAAGTAAAGTACCACTTCCGGTTTGCCAATTTTGACCAAAATTTATTATGTTATTTATATTAATGTATAGGTCTTCTATATCTAATTTTAGAAGTTTCGTATTATATTTAAATATAATTTTTTATGAAAATCCGTAATGGCCTTCAAGTGAAGTACCACTTCCGGTAATCATACAATGACCAAAAAGAGAGGTTCACAACTAGATTATAATGTAATGCTAGATACAAAATTGTAACTTTCTACGGCTGACCGTTTTTGAGTTATGCGAGTTATCAGACGACTATTATGTTTAACAATTTTAGAACTATAATTTTAAACACTAGTTTAATATCAGTAAACTGCCTTCTCAGGGCTCTCTAATGTCTTAGACCATACATATGGGAATCCTTAGCATGTGGTAACACCTTGTCACTGCCAGTGTCGGCTGACCACTGCCCAAAGATCTTTTGTCTCCTACCGGAAAGCCTGTCAAGCTCTCTCTTATATTCAACAGTTTATTGCTACCATATTCTAGTTCAGATGTCAATTGTATATTTTAACTGAACCGTCAGAGCAGCCCTCACAAGAACTTCACATGAGCTTCCAAGAATTGTTCCCAAATAGGCCACCCAGAATTTAGGTATAATTTAGAAATTATCCCCCTCTTTCTTCTCCTTGCAACTTCATCCCCTCTCTATTCTCATCCCTATAAAGCCTTCTCTAAGATTCTATATTGAACATTCCATATCAGAGTAAGCTATGATGTAAGATAGCTAAGATATTGTAATTTAGTTTGTAAGAAGCATTATAAATGTCATTGTAACATTTTGTTTAGACAATAAAAGTATATCTTAAAGTCTTCACTGTTGTGAGTTCGTTAATTGGCGCCCAAATAGGGACAGTAAGCATCGGGAACTCACTAATTCTAGGTATTCTCGTGTAATCTTCACTGTCCGAATCGAAATCTGAAGAACTTTGGCTGGCAGACCCACTCTTACGAGGTATCTGTTTGTCATCGATTGGCCCACTCACCCGAGGTACCAAGATTCTTCAGCAACATCCAGCTTTAGAAAATCACTCATCCGAGGTATTCTAAACTGACGTCTTCTGTTGGCCCACTGATCCCAGATACTAACAAAGAAGACACCGACCTACTTCAGTAAGCTTAAGATTTTACTTTTATTTATGATTATTTTATATATAATATATTTTAATAATATATTTTATTATTACATCTTGTAAAATTTATTAATTTATTGATTGGAATTTTTAGTGAAAGAACTAAAATTGTTAAGTATGGCATCATTCCAATTAAATAGTATGGATTTAGATCATATACCAAACTATGACGGTAATCCGGATAAACTTTTAAGATTTTTAAATATAATAAGACGAGAGAAAAAAATCGTATGCGAAAACAATAATATATTTAGAGAGATTAATGAAAAAACATTATCAATAGAAGTCTTAGATCGTCTCACTGCAAAAGCAGAATTTATAAAATCAACATATAATTTCGAAACAATTGAAGATTTATTAAATTGCCTCGAAAATACATTTAAGGATAACCGGTCAATAGAACAATTGACGTTTGAATTATTTGAAGCAAAAATTAAAAATAATGAATACCCCTTGAATACCCCTTAGATTTTCTTCAACGGTTGAATAAAATTCGCAATTTATTAATATCCCGATATTATTTTGATAAAATAATTAATAGAGAAATGGTGATAGCTAAATTAGATCGCCGATTGCTCTATCATTTTTTCTCAAACATACCAATGCAAATTAGTATGAAATTGATGTCAAAAGCTGATCAATTAAGAAGTTTAGATGATTTGAGGATTGTATTAAAATATGAAAATGATCTGATTTCTTCAAAACCTGTACTAAGGATACAAAATAACGATAAAGATCGGAAAATTCGGGAACTAGAGGAAAAAATAAATTGGTTCTATCAATTTGAACATTTTCTCGGCGAAGATTTTGAAGAAGAACCGGAAATAGAGCAATCAAAACTAGAAAATAATGGTTTTCAACAATTTTCGGACATTAACAACCAGGAAACTCACATCGATTATCAAAACGATATACTAATTACTGACAATACAGCATTTCCGTTAAAGCCCAATGAAAATAAGATTATAGAAACGTTAATATCAGATGAAGAACCGGATAAAATTACTAATGAAATTAATGAAGAGGAGACAAATATTAAAAAAAATATGGAAGTTGATATTGAACCCGAAACAATAAAACATAAATTAAAAGCCGAAGCAGCCCAAAATAAACATTTAGATAGTAAACTATTTATAAATGTACAAAACAAACAAATCAAAGAGTTAGAAGCCGAAAATATTGAATTAAACTCTAAAGAAATTTTAATAAAAAAGAATAATATAAAACCGCGAAATTTTAAACCATTAATAAATGATCATAATTGTTTCCGAAAAGTTGTAAAAACCGTTGAAAAAGGCATAATAAATGAACATACTGATTTCACAAATCAGATTAAACTGGACGTAACGTTCAATAAGAAAAAATATCTAAAAGATAAAGAAATAAAACCGCCGACTAAATTAAATACTTTAAAATCAATTAAAATAGAAGATGATTTGAAGAAAACGGTGTCTATTGAATCTTTACATGAGAAAGATTTAAAGAAGCCGTTAAAAACAAATGAAGAATGTTTAATTTCGAATAAAGATTTACAAGTAAAATGTAAAATCAAACATGAGAATTTTACTATAATTCATAATTTCTCGAAACAAAACCTTGAATTAAATAATTTTTCAATGTTTCATGAAATAGTATCTCAAGATTCTGCAGCAATTACTGGAGGTAATGATATAAAAAAAAGGTGGTAACATTCAAGATTTATTAACATTTAGCTCAAAGGTAACTAAAAAATATGCAGAAATTAAAAGAAAGAGGTTAACAGATTATTGTAAATTTAATAAAATGATTAAACGAATAGGAAATAAAGCTGGCATAGGAGATATAGTAAACAAATTAAAAATAAGAATAAAAAATAAAATTCGCTATTTGAGTAAATGGCCTACTGGCAAGAATAAAATTTATCTGTGGATGCTAAAACCGGGCCAAAACTTAATAACAGGCGCTGTTTATTGAGATATCCATTATTATACAATTTCAAAGTCTATATTAGCCCGTAAATTAACATAAAAAAAATCTTAAATACAATTTGAAATTTTTATTTAAATCATTCAAAACAAAATAAATAAAAAAAAAAAGAAAAAAAAAAGAAGGAAATAAATAAATAAATAATAATAATAAAATAAACAAACACATTAGTAATCGTAAAATACATTTAACACACACAAAAAAAAAAAGGTTTATATATATACCGAAATAAAATTGGTTTTAATCATATATTATTTTATTCAGTTTCCGTTAAGCGTTACAAGATTTTTATGTTATTATGATGACATACAAATATTACTAAAGAGCATACGAAAAATAATAAACTCAGTTTTACGAGTAAATAAAAAAAATAATTATTGAAACTAAGATCCTAGCAATAAGGTATAAGCAGCGAATAATTTTAACAAGAATTTTTAGTAGAGGGTACAATAAATGGTACATATAGTCAATAGATAAATGTATGAATTAATTAACTTCAAAAATTAAACTAAAAAATTGTGAAAAGTACTGCACTTGATGAAAAAGTATAAAAGTAAAGCTACATATGAATAAAATCATAATTGTTTAATATAACAATATAACAATCCTACTTTAATAATGCATACATTTTCAGCAAGAATCTTTATTGTACATTTTACACAAATAGAAAAAAAGGGAAATGTATAAATATATTAACTTCTAAACCGCAAATATTAATTAGGCAATAAGCCGCAAAAATTGGTATCAAGATATCCAGTTATTTCCAAAAGATACATCTGACGTTTATAAGTGTCACAAGGAATTATATATAAACAAAACTTGAGTGGTTGATACAATTAAATTCTCAATTTGAAAAACCGTTTGTTATAAGTTTTAACTCCTTAAAAACAAAACAAAGTAGCCCATAGCCTCAAAATTCTGAATCAAATCGGTTAAAGTGCTAAAATAATTTTCTCTATATTAAAGAACGTTAATAGATACTAATCATTTATCATTTATTCAGGTATCATTCATTAAATATAACAGGAATGATGACGTATTTAAACATTTCACACCAATATGTAAATAGTAACTACTATTTTGTTTTATTGATGTTTTCCATCAACATTTAGCCAATTACGAATAAAATTTTAATGCTTAAAATTGCATTTATTGCTGTATTACTGAAAAAGAAAAGTATAAAAATTAACATTGTTATTTCCTGATTCCGATAGTTATATGAATATAATGTATTTTCTCTTATTGTGTTAGAAAAAATTAATATTGTTTATAAAATTTATCAATATTGATTTTATTTTTGAAAATGAAGAAACAATTATAGTTAGATACTTTATAAATTGTATAATTATATGATTGGTTTAGCTAAGAAATTATATCAACATATATTTAGTAATATGATTAATTGATTGAGGAGAAATATGTATGAGAAAGAATAAAATATTATTTAGCGATTAATCACTATTTTATTTAAAATAAAAGATATTAATAAAAGAAAAATATTAACTATACGTATAAATAAAAAGAAAATTATAAGTGAAAAAACGTAAGGTTTGATTAAATAATGTATTATTGTTTATTTCCTGATAAGTAATACAAGTATCTTTATAGAAATATCGATACTAAACTATATTATTTAACTTTGTACCAAGTATAGGTATTATTATTATTAAATGCAATGAAAATTAAAAATGAGAAAGTTAGATTAAATTATTTATTGATAATAATTATTAATTAAGCTATAAAAGTGTTATTTTATTATAGAATATCGTTTCAAAACGAGTGTACAGTTTGTACAATTTGAATAATAATTTGTGTAAAACAAAAAAGGCATTATTATTCATATTATATTAGGCAATAAGCAACTTACTTAAAAATATAAACTAGGATTATAACTTTATAGTACTTCTCTAGGTATAAAAATTATGACTAATTGTTTGGGATTATAATATTAAACTATATCATCTTAATATGCTAGAAGCTTCGTAAAGTCAAAAAAAAAAAAAAAACATTATTATTAATAAAAAAGGGAACTAGACACTATTTTTCCGATAAAGCAACAAACATAGAAATGAAACTAAGTTAATATATATTATATATTAATAGTGTATAAACATGTGTTAAATATTAGAATACTAAGTTAATAAGAAGGTATAATTGTTTATTGTATTTATATATTTATTGTATTAAGTTATCCTATTTCATTTGTGTTTATTTACCACTCGTATGTTATAATGATGTTCAAGTTAAGATTATCCACTATAAAGGATGATAAAGTTAAACAATTAATATCCTCTAGAATAATTATAAATATAAGTAAAATATTATTTGTATAGCATATAAAACATAATAACATTATATAAAACATCAGTAAGTTAGTAAAATACTATACTTGTATCATAAAATAGAAACTAATGACTATAACTTATATAACTTATAAAGAAAGGATTCATGAATGTAAAGAGTAACCATTATTGTAATCTATCTTTAAGGAATTCTAAATCACAAAAGTTACAATTTATAACCAATGTAAGCATAGTTATAGACAAAAATGTAATCTACATACCCGATCCTAACCTCAGGAACCTGATTCATATTTCCTCATATTTTGATAGTAGAGCTTAAAAAACTCTATCCAAAGATGAATTAATGTCTCGGGATTTAATATATTATTAATAGCTTCGGTGGACCTTGCTTTTGAGGGGAGGGACGAGTTATCAGACGACTGTTATGTTTAACAATTTTATAACTATAATTTTAAACACTAGTTTAATATCAGTAAACTGCCTTCTCAGGGCTCTCTAATGTCTTAGACCATATATATGGGAATCCTTAGCATGTGGTAACACCTTGTCACTGCCAGTGTCGGCTGACCACTGCCCAAAGATCTTTTGTCTCCTACCGGAAAGCCTGTCAAGCTCTCTCTTATATTCAACAGTTTATTGCTACCATATTCTAGTTCAGATGTCAATTGTATATTTTAACTGAACCGTCAGAACAGCCCTCACAAGAACTTCACATGAGCTTCCAAGAATTGTTCCCAAATAGGCCACCCAGAATTTAGGTGTAGAGGAAATTATCCCCCTCTTTCTTCTCCTTGCAACTTCATCCCCTCTCTATTCTCATCCCTATAAAGCCTTCTCTAAGATTCTATATTGAACATTCCATATCAGAGTAAGCTATGATGTAAGATAGCTAAGATATTGTAACTTAGTTTGTAAGAAGCATTATAAATGTCATTGTAACATTTTGTTTAGACAATAAAAGTATATCTTAAAGTCTTCACTGTTGTGAGTTCGTTAATTTGCGAGATACGTACATACGAACGTCATGACGAAACGTCACGAGATGGTCAAAATGGATATTTCCGTTGAAAACTGAAAACCGAAAATTTTCGCGATTGCAATACTTCCTTTACTGCGTACAAGGAAGTAAAAATGGGGATATCTCGTTCTTCAATAAGAAAACTTTTCTTTTGAAATATTTTATCTTGGGAACTATTAGACGTAACGTTGTCTATTACCACTTAGATTATTACTAATTAAATGCACCATAAGGTAGTTTATATCGATTATCTTCGTAGGAAAAGCAGTCTCCATGCTATTTTCCAAATTAAATTAAAAAACGATGATTTATCGTTTTATTTTTTTTAAAACATCTAGAGAAATGGTACGCGTATAGAGATCAATTAAAGCTCAGCTTTTAGCGAATTTAATTTCGTTTATAAAAAGTCATTATAATACTTTTTGCGTGGTTGGTAGTTTTCAAGATACTGAGCACGGAAGAAAAATTAATGAAAATTTTAGATTTTTACTTTAATGTCGGCATTATTGATGATAGCAGTTGGCAGCCAAGGATTATTATACTTAGAATATCCTACACTTATCGTAATTCACATCTCCTAAAATAAGTACCCCATTTCGGCCCTGGCTCCATTGCTATATCGATGTGGAGGATCCGGTGGAAGTATGAACCTGGATTAAGATTTATTACAATAATAAGAGGGTCCGTCTTATAAGTCCTCCGGACAGAATAAAGAATGTGAAATATATATATATATATATATATATATATATATAAATAATTGTTTTACTTAAATTTTTGCATAAGCATAAGCTAAATGATGTCGATCAAGCTACTAATTATTGCATTAATGAATGTCATGAAAGCTCTTACGTCCCTACCGCTTCACCGCTATTTCCGTGCATTTCTAAGGATCCATTTCGAATATTTTAAAAAGTTACTTTTGGTTTTTAAAGAAAAATAAACTCAAAAAAATTTACTTTACTGGTGTTTTTTCAGAAACAAAGCCAATTATGGCGAAATTGAGCCATATGCAGAATGACGGTGTGCAAAAAACTAAATCCAGTCAAAGTCGGTAGTCCGCCATCTTAGGACGTCAATTTGGTAAGGTGCGGCCATTTTTTTTCTGGGAACATTGTTTTGTTTTTTTAATCAATAGTCACACGGAACACAATGAAGTGCAATTTATAAGGATGTGGAGAGGGGTGCACGGTAGGTGGGTTTGGTACTATTTCACCAAGTTAATTTACTTAGATGCAAATTTTCGGCCTTTAAACCATCCTCAGACATCTCTGTAAAAGGTCCATATTTAGTTTAATTTACAGCATAGCAAACTGTAAAATATATTTTTTTAAATTTATAATATATAACCATATACATACTTCAAAAACGGTTAAATTCCATATAATGTCATAATTTAGTCCAGTCTGGACTAAGTCCAATTATACAGATTCACTAAAAAAATAATAATAGTAAAAACAACAATAAAAAGATTAAGGTTAGGATTGAATTTCATAACAAGTTAATATGTAAAAATTTCCATTAAGTTAATATCATTAAAATTCTTACAAACTTTAATAAAACTTTTAAAAAATTAAAAATTAGGGACCCATCTCAGTCATCATAACCAGCACATATGAAACTCCAAAGAAAGACAATTAATTATGACAATTAAAATAATATACTAAATAATCATTAACCAATATTCAATAATTAAGTTGCAAATAACGAAACCCAAAAATACCATCTATTAATTTATAAATCTAATATACATATTTATTTAAATGAATTAAAATTGCATATCTGCTATTTAAACCATTGGTATCATATTTAAAATTGCACACTCTATTTAATATTTTTGTTATGTATATTGATTCCAGTATTTTTCTTTTATGATTATTATTTTCTGTTGCAATTATCCTTATACTATACAAATCAAAATTATTTTGTTTTCAAGGCTCTGTGTGGAATTATTATATTATTATTATATATATTATTATATTATATTTATGGATTGCTTTATTATCCTTTTTAATTAAGCTGCAATTGGGAATTATCTAATCTAAATAGTTTTTTAGTTATCACTTCCTATTCAGCCTGAAAAAAAACAAACTTAAATTTACTTCTTCGGAAGTAATCAGAAGTAATTTCGGAATTGGACCGTAGAATAAACTTTTTTGTTGCAAATGAGGTGTCTGCGGCCCGCCGTTCTAGTAACATCCTGTTTAAGCATACACCTTATGTAGGAATATATTCATGAAGATAAATATATAAAGTATGCATGTTTGTTAGGAAATTTATATATGTACACACACACACCGCACAAGCGCTCAAGCACCCGCACGCACTCGCACATGCAAACGCACACACACACACACCCACATCCACATATATTTAAATAAATTAATAACATATTTTAATTTGAATAATGTAACTGAATTTGAAGAAAACACTGAATAAATTCTGATTTATGTTTTTATGATTTCAGCTTACAAATACCATCTAAACCTCAGGTACCAAGGTAAGTAAACCATATTCTTGAACTTTAAAATACTCTTACTACAAAAATGATTTGAAATAGTGATTTTGAAAAATTGAATCGATGAATTAATTTCGATCTCTTTTTTTTGTATTGTATATCTAATATTCTGTTATCGCCATAAATAATTAGCCAATGAAAACTCTGCAATTGACCATCAACAAAAAAAGTCGACAATGAATGCGTTCTTTAATATTAATGATTACTTAATAAATACCAATGCTAATTGTTGCTGTTATCAGAGAAAATTCATGCCTTTTTAAGATACATCATACATCAGGTCCAACCAAACAGAGCTGGACAGCTGCCCTCTACTCTGGTGAATCATTGCAAAGAACTAGGGTAAATTTAGGTTTACTACGGAGTAGACTGGGCATTTTCTTTGGAAACCAGTTTTTGGGGGGAGGGAAAATTTGAGGTGCGAAAAAAAAATAGAACGAACAAGTTTGTGGAACGAAAAAAATCAGTTTTCTAACAGATATTAATGATTTGATTTTCAAAAAAACATGTCAGGCTTCTCGACCACGCAAAACTTAAGAATATTGTTATTCTAATCTTTCTTTCGTTTACTCATCCGTGAAAAGTTATTAACGCTGATAACAGCCCCAAATCTCTTCTGTTGTAAAATAGTAAAAATACCAAAAAGTGAAAATGTGTTCTAAGAACTTTTTCAATGGTTTCGGGTCCTCGAATAGTTAAAGAATAATGTCTTAGTATCATTTTTCCGAAAAAAATATATTTGTGCCCTTACAGAGGGTTCTGTTCAATTCATGCTTAAATTTGGTTTTTTTCTTGTGCCTTTATTGTCAATGATAGGAAAATGACATTTTGTGTATATTTACCTCATACTCGTAAAAGAAATAAAATAAAATACCATTTACCCACATACAGTATTATTGTGCTGAAATAGCGAGAGCGAAAGATTGTTAGCTCTTTCGAAAAATGCTTCTTCGACATTTATATGGTTTTATAAAGTAATAGCCACGAGGGGTGTAAAAGAATAGACTCGGTCTGCAAACATCTTGTAGCCTCTACATCAAGAGTCCTTCTTGGGAGTCCCCAATCTTATTCTACCAGGGGGCACATTTATATATATGGTCCAGTCAAATAAGGGTAGAACCTCGGCATGGAATATACTGAGCTGAAAATTTGCATGGACCTTTATTATGACTTTCTAAATGTTGACTGAAGATGTGGAGCCACCAGATTTGGAAGAGGTTGTAGATGCAATCCAGAAAATGAGGAACCATAACGCACCAGGTGAGGGCGGATAGCCGGCAGAATTGTTTAAATATGGTGGAGAGGAACTGCACAGGACACTTCATGACCTGATCCTCGAGATATGGGTTCATGAGAAGATGCCTCAGCAATGGAGCAATGCCTTGAAATGCCCGCTTCACAAGGAAGGAGAACTGATTGTGAAAACTTTCCAACTTTTCATTCGTTTTTCCTCTCATATCTCGTTTTTTCCTTTTAATTTACCTCTAAGCAGTCGAAAAATCGTCTGAACAGGAAAAATCCATTCACCCAGTTAACAAAGTCGATGAGTGTGAGCTTAAAAAATAACTTTATTAAACAGTTTACAAGTTACATGATATATATATATACATAATGAGGCTACTGAGTGACAGATAGACTCTAAAGATATTATAATTAGACTTAAAGCTAAACATAGTGAGAGTGTCTCACATTATCTTATTCTACCTTACATTCTAATACTTAATCTAAGACTACATTCTAGACACTGGTTACTACATTGCTATTGCTACTGTATTGCTACTGCTTGTCCTTTTCAGATAGGCTTTTATACATACAATAAGAGAAGGGATGATCAAGGAAATAGAACTTGTTTTAATGCTGACAACGAGGAAGGACAACGGTGACTTTCTGGGTTGTAAACATTATTTAACAACAAATATTTCCTGGGTCAATGGCATTTGTTAACTCCTTCCTCCTTTATGAAAAAAAAGCGAATTATCTTGAGCTTTTTTTTTTGTTTTTAAAAGTATTAAGTAAGTAGGTAGGAAGTAGTTCTTGGATCAAATTATGCAGGATATAGTAGGTTCATTCGGAATGGGAATTCTTTGTATTAAAAACCTATCTGACTAATACTTAAAAATTATTTACATTTTCTATTTACCTAAAGGGACTCTTATAAAACGTAATTGCAATAAGTAAATGGTAGAATTAAAAGTATAATTAAATATATATGAGAAATAATTATATATTTAAAACAACTTGAAACTTTCTAATATTAGACATATAATGCTCAAAAACATAGTATTTTTTTATAATTCTTTTATATAAATAAAAAATTATTTTTGAACTAAGCTCCTAACAGATAAATGATTTAATTACACTTATAACTCTAATTACAAATAAAAATGCGTCATTTCTACATTTTAAAACACATCAAATTATAAATTTGTTTATAATAGAAATAATAATAATGTAAATAGGACATCATTAATGATATATTGGTGCAACAATAAATAGTTCCTATACTAAACAACATGTACAATGTATTCGGTAATTATTAGCGTGATTTTAAATATTAAATTAAATAATGATGAAGCTAATAGGTCACGGAAAGAACTGTTTGATCGACGAAATACTTTGTAAGCAATTCCTTATTCTAATTATATTGCATCATTCAGTTGTTGATCCCCCAATAGTTAACTGTCCCAGTGAGTTTTTAATTCATTATAGTGTTTTATGGCTCAACATGGATTTCTTTCAGACAACTGTAAGTAATTGTTTTGTTTTATATAAATAGTTTTCATTAAATGTGTCATTATTTTGATTAAATTTTGATTTGAAAGTATTTCTCAAATATTTTAGTATTTCTCTCAGTGTTTCCCGAGCATTCTAAATATAATTATTTTCTCAAAATTATCATTTATTTAAAATTATTATCTCTGAACGAAATATTTTATAATATATTTCATAGTTAATCACATTATTTGGAAGAATTATTTATAATAGCATTTTCTAAAATTCATTAAACTAACAATATATAACTTATTCCTT
Source organism: Rhaphigaster nebulosa (assembly GCA_948150685.1). Lineage (NCBI taxonomy): Eukaryota > Metazoa > Arthropoda > Insecta > Hemiptera > Pentatomidae > Rhaphigaster > Rhaphigaster nebulosa. Next base: position 107,826 of record CANUHP010000054.1, read on the forward strand.
TATCTTTAAATCCATGGTGTTAAATGCACAGAGTTAATAACTCTTTATTAAAATAAAATTAAATTAAAATAACATCTTTAACATCCCGTTAAAATTATAGGATTTTAACCTTTAACCGTTTGGACCAATTTAAATACAACCACAGTACTCTGGGTGTATGGAGAAGATTTTTCTATCTTCTTATCATTAAAAAATATTAAGCCCATCTTAGGGATAAAGGGAGGCTTTATGGCAACTCCACATTAAGGGTTTTCCCTTTTACAAAAAATTGCTAAGTAACAATCCCACTTTAGGGGTATATAGAGGACATATGTCTACTCCAGTTGAGGGTAATTATTCCCTTATTATTACTTATAAAAAATCCAACTAGGATAAAAAAAAGAAAAATTAATTGGTCCATCGTTTCTCTAGATGTTGTTATTGGGATGCTCTTGGTGCTAACTGATTTCTTATGGCAAATTTATGATTTTAAACGAATATGTGGAATATTATTATTAAAAACCTATTACATTAAAAATTAAATTTACATTAAAAATAAAAACTCGTTTAACCTTATTAATTACTATTTAGGGATATTTTCTAAAATTCATTTCATAATTGTCTCACGACATTTATTGTTTAATTTAAAAATTCTTTTAAAAATACATTTAAAATTCTTCAAATTATCTGATTCACCATCAAAAAATGGAATATTACTGCATTATTTCATATTCATCATTAAGGATGTCATATTCCTTAAATACTTCTAATTATTATTAACTATTTATAAATTATATATTATTCACTTACAATTAATTATATATTAATTATTAATTCGCTTATAATTAATTATTTTCTTACATACTTTAATTCTTTAATAATAAATTATTCAAACAACAAATTACTTGTTTTTTCAACATTAAATCTTTAAATTATTCAATAATGATTTTATCAACTTATAACAAGTAAGCTTTATTTTTTATATTACTTAAATTATAATAACCTTAACACGATTTAAATTAAAATTCACTCACAATGAATTATAAATCACTATAAATGCTTCATTTAGCAAATTTCCTTCATTTCAAAAACAATAAATTATTCAAATTGCTTTCTTATTAAATATTTTATGATATAATTTAGCAATTTATTTAAACTAAACAAAAATGTAATTCTTGCAACTAAAAAATAAAGTAAAATCTTCAACTCACGACTCAACGATCTGTTATCTTTTTCTGGACACCTCCAAAGGTCAGTGGATCCAGCAGAGAAGTAGACAGATATCTGAGATGTCAACCTGACAGGTCAGTGGGTCTGTCCAAAGTGTAGAACTTGAAGCAAGGGTACCTTGGATAAGTGGGCCGACTTGCAAATAAAACCTGAGAGCAGTGGAGAATTTGCAAGTCCTTCAAAGTTCATCTGAACAGCGATCAGAGCTACAGGTGATGTAGATGGGTGCTGTGCAGTTATCCATTTCGTCTGCCGGGTACTTGATGTCAGTGGGTCCGTCCAGAGTGTAGAACTTGAAGCAAGGGTACCTTAGAAAAGTGGGCCGACTTGCAAATAAAACCTGAGAGCAGTGGAGAATTTGCAAGTCCTTCAAAGTTCTTCTGAAGCAGCGATCAGAGCTACATGTGAGATGTAGGTGGATGCTGTCCCTGTTCGGGCGCCAGTTAACAAAGTCGATGAGTGTGAGCTTAAAAAATAACTTTATTAAACAGTTTACAAGTTACATGATATATATATATATACATAATGAGGCTACTGAGTGACAGATAGACTCTAAAGATATTATAATTAGACTTAAAGCTAAACATAGTGAGAGTGTCTCACATTATCTTATTCTACCTTACATTCTAATACTTAATCTAAGACTACATTCTAGACACTGGTTACTACATTGCTATTGCTACTCTATTGCTACTGCTTGTCCTTTTCAGATAGGCTTTTATACATACAATAAGAGAAGGGATGATCAAGGAAATAGAACTTGTTTTAATGCTGACAACGAGGAAGGACAACGGTGACTTTCTGGGTTGTAAACATTATTTAACAACAAATATTTCCTGGGTCAATGGCATTTGTTAACTACCCGTTTACAAAATGTAAGAAGAAAAGCTAATGAAAAGTCGGAAAATTTTCATAACATTTTGACTTTTATCTTACCACTCTACAGTCGGAAAATCGTTGGAACAGAGGAAATGCATTCACCCGTTCACGAGAAAAAGGAGTAAAAGCGAATGAAAAGTCGGAAATCTTTCACACTCATTTTACTTGTATACAATTTCTGAACGGTCGAAAAATCATTTTAACAGAGAACATTCATTCATCCATTCACAAGATAATAGGAAAAGCGAATGAAAAGTCGAAAAATCTTCACAATAATTTTACTTCTATCAAATGAAATTAAAATAACGAATAATAGATAACGGATAATTCAGATTATCTGTCGAATAATGAATAACAAATAAATCAGTTGTCTACAACTAACGAATAATGAATAACGAATAAAAATATATTCGTCTGTTAAATAAAAAATTATTCGAATAACGCCCATTACTGAAATGGACACACCATATATTAAAATAAGAATTTCAGTTCATTTTTATTATATAAACTGTCGAATTTTAGTCTATCTCCACAAAACACGCTTTATTGACTTCATAGACTTTTTCCTTAAAAAACCTATTACTTTTATTTACTGCTGTCTTAAAAAAATAGTTTCATGATTTAATCAAATATATGATTTGAAATAGAAAATGAGGTAAAAAACCTCTGACCAGATTTGATTTCAGGGCTTATTCACTTACGAGTGAAGTTGAAGAAAATATTACAATTGAAAGTATCCCTCATTTAAAGAAATTAACATTGGAGAGAGCAGATAAAGTGTTGCTAGCCTGGCTTAACGTGGTGTATAATGGAATCAAATTCGGTCGGCAACAAAATATGGCGAAATGGCCTGCCAAAATGATTACAAATTTACATAGTGATTTACAAGACGGTGTAGTTCTGTGTGCAGTAACACTTTTATACTGCCCTTACCTAGAAGATTTATATTTTCAGGATTTTTATTTTAATCCCAGTGATCCAGCACAGGTGATAAATAATAAATAGGTTGATATATTTAAATTTTAAGGAAACTATAAGATACTTAACTGGCAGTGCGTTTGATAAAAATAACAAATTATTATTGAGAGTTTCATTGGAATTTCAATGATTTTATATCTTTTTTTTTTTTAAATGATAAAATTATTAATGAAAAAAATGTAATACTACTATGTAGTTAATTGTGTAATCCAACGCACAAGTGTGGTATGTGGATGTGGGGTTTTATCAGCTTGCTGGTCAGGCCATCGTTGCGGTCCAGCAAAGTAGCAATAAAGGATGATGTGATTTTTGGTTTATTATTTTCAAAAATGAACCTTTTTAATCGACCTAGAAAAATTATTTTCAATAATGAACCTTTGTAACCGACCAACAAAAAAAATAGCTCTTCTCCTCATACATAAAAGATACATAAAATCCAAATATCATGGAGGAAAATCATGCGAATGGACACGCCAGATATTTTTAAAATATAACTATTTGGAAATAATAAACCAGTATATAATAATTTGTTACTAATAAATAATAAATAATAATAATAATACATTTCTTTTAATAGTTGGATCATTCATAGTGTTATTTTACTCAATGTATAGAATAATCATAAAATAAGAGAAAGCGTGGATGCTATCCACATTATTTTAAAGCGCTTGAACCTACATGCTCACCACATCACTTCATTGTGTGCATAACCGTGGTTCAAGGAACACTACTTCCTAGCCATCTACTGAAGTCTTCATTAGTTGTAGAGCTCCACGCATTTCTTTTGGTTACAATATATTGTGCTATATACATATGAAAAAAAAATAAAAACAAAAGATCCACGCTAGTAAGCTCTTAGATTTTCTATTTATACTAACGATATTAGTATATTGTATCAAATCAACTGTCTATTTTTAATGAAACATAAACAATACAACATCGAATGAAAACAATTAGTTATTTATTAAAATATAGTCAATCGGCTTCAGTTCGCACAAACAATAAGCTTTTAAATTCCATCCTTACCATGGTTTGGAGGAATTGATTTCTTGAGGTTGTTTCGGGCAGCATCTTCATTATGGAATACTCTAGTCTTTAAGGAACGGTCCGAGCCTAGTAATCGTATAAATGATAAAGAAAGTATAAAAAACGATACCAAGTGATCCTTTTCCTTTTTGAAAGGAACCGCTTGCAGCCATCATACCTATTCTATCTGATCATCACCATTTACATCATTAAAACCTGATACAATGGTAGATAAGTAGTTGTTAAATATTTAAATTATTCCTTCTTTATCAGCCATTCTTTCTGTCAGTTTATATTGTTTATTATTTTTTTTTCTAAATCTTTTTAGCAAATTTACAACAGATAGAGGTATCAAGATAGTTAAAGATGATAATTTAATAATATCTGTAATCTATAATTCATAAGTGGTAGTGGAACAATGTTGGTCTGTTTTTCTTATTTTTTTTTTTAATATTTGATGTTTAATCATCCATACTCATACCAAGTCATAAATAGACAAGTAAAGAATTACCAATGTTTTAATTTCTCATTGATCTTTTTTAGAACAATCACAATGGTGTGCTCTTAGCAACAGCTTGGAATGCAATCCGTTTGGGTCTGACCGTGTTACCTACTGATTTCTATCACTCAAACCCAATATCTATGATGATCCTTGTTTGCCAGCTTTACGCAGTGATGGGGACTTATGTGCCACAAGCTACTATTCAGTTTCTTTCATGTCTCTCTCAGTCAGTAACAAGAAAAATATCAGTAATCAATCCTAATGCATCTCCCATAGGCTATGCAATAAAAATACTAGGAGATTCAAATGGATCCTTTTCAATAGAGAAATTGCGACCAGTAGTAGTACTACCTGCTAAGTCGTCAGCTACTATTCCAGTAAACTTTACTGCCAGAACAATAACACCTGTTAAAGGTAATTTACTATTTAGTACTGTTTTTTTTTTTTTTTTTAATGGGTATGTAATCTATTAAGGGTGGAATTAGTATTAAGTAGAATATAAGTGGTTTGGAAATGATTATAAAGGAGAAATTAACATTTCTCTATACAGGTGTAGTATCAGTATCAGATTATTGTTTGCCTTATAGAAAGATTTCAGTTTTAGAAAATAGTTCTTGAATATTAATTTTTTTTTCTTCTAAAAGATCGATTTATTTAACTTTTTAAATTGATTAAAAAAATATGGTTTTAATTACTGAACTTATCATAAAACAATTATTAACTAAACAAGTAATGTACATGTAAAACTTATTTACATCCGGAAATTAAAGCGTATTTTAGAGAAACTAGTTTTTCTAAGCTATGCTAATTTGTAGGTTATAAAAGACTTTTTAGAGAAGAAAAAAAACTAATTCAAAACTGTACATTAGGACCACTATAGAAATATAAATATATTTTTTTAACTATTCCAAATTAACACAGTACAATAAGTTATTGTTTTTTGATGTCGGTGCCAAGCCACCAAGAGTGGAGCACAACTCGTTCGTTTCTACTATTATGTTGTTTTAAGTTCTTCTCTTCAAAATTCACAAGTTATGGAGCGGATAGGCACCGACGTCAAAAAATATAAACTTATTGTACTGTTCAGGTTGATTTGGAATAGTTACTAATGCTACTTAATAATTTATTTTTGTAAGAAAAAATATTTCAATATCTTAAGTAGTTCTTGTGCACAGTTATAAAGTTTTTTTTCCGCTCTAAATTTTTTTTTTTTTCATTTTAGTGGTTCTTGGGTACATTCCTCAGTGGGTAAACTTAAAACACGAAAGGCATGTTACCGGTCTACTAAACATACTGCTTTTATGAGACAACAAAGATTAGCTTATTTATTTATTTAGTATAAAATAAATCTATTGAATTCACTTTTTTTTATTAATTAAGCAGAACGGAACGGGAAGCAGAACGGACAATTCTACTAGATACGTAAGGCCATAATTAGGAGCAAAATAGACTACGGTTCAACAGTTTACGATTCAGCTAAGCCTTATGTTTTGAAAATGATAGACCCCATTCACAACCAAGGAATTAGATTAGCGACTGGAGCTTTTAGAACAAGTCCAATAGCGAGTTTGCTGAGCGAAGCAGGAGAAGCTCCTTTTAAGTACAGAAGAAAGCAGCTATCAATTAATTATGCCCTAAAAGTAACTGCGAACCCCAATCACCCAGTCGGCCATATGATCCATGCCAACAACCCTAGTCCTCAAACAAATCAAAAAGGTAAATGTTTTCAGTCTAGAATTCAAACCTATCTCTCGGATCTAAACATCAAAATTCCAACCGACATCCTACCCTTTCATTTTAACAGTTTCGCGCCCTGGAATATACCTTCTATAAATACAGATAACTCACTCTCGAAACTAAATAAATCGGAAACACCACCTTACATTTATCTACAGTACGTCAGGGAAATATGCAAAAAATATCCTGGTTTCTTCCATATTTTCACTGATGGTTCAAAACAAGATGAAAAAGTGGGTTGCAGTTTTACTACATCTTCACACCAAAATTTTAAATTCCATATCGCTCCAGGAACTAGCATCTTCACAGCTGAACTGTATGCCATATACCAAGCATTTAAATTTGCAGTCGCTTCGACAGAAACTAATATTTTAATTTTTACTGATTCATATAGTCCAATACAATAACTTGCTAACAAATGGACATCAAATAAAATAATACATAATATTTTCGACATTCATACCACCCTCATGAATCTTGGCAGAACGGTCAAAGTATTATGGACACCAGCACACGTAGGGATAGACTTAAACGAACGTGCTGACAATCTCGCCAAAGAAGCCGCCTTAACTGTTGATGTGGAAGAAACTATAATGCTGGCTAGAGATCTAAAGCATTTAGTAAAAATGGCGTTGAAAAAGTCGTGGGATCTAGAATGGTTGAGAGAGGAGCTTAGCATGCTGAGAAAGGCGAAAGAAACAAACGAGAAGCTAGAACTGCCCGATGAGAAGAGAAGCAGACTACGTTTAGGACACACCAGACTCACGCATGCACACCACTTCATAAACTTAGGGCCCCTAACCTGCACCCAATGCCACGTCCTTCTTTCAGTTGAACATATTCTTATTCAACGTCCATTATATAAGCAATTCAGAATAAAACATCACGTACTAGACGATCTTCAAGACCTAAAAAATACATCGAAATTCAGGGCAATACTCAATTTTGTAAAGGAAACTAGGATATGGAGTGATATATAGTTATGTAATAGTTGATAAAATTCTGTTGTATAATATTTAGGCGTCGCTAATAACAAATTTAAATGTTGATGTGACGTTAAATAAAGATCATTAAAAAAAAAAAAAGACAAAGGAGAATCAGAATCATCAATTTCACTTTAGCCAAAAATATCATTTAAAAATCTTATCATATTTTATAACCATATAAAAGTAAGGTAGCATGTCTGTCCAACCGTTACGTCCAATGAGCTGAGAAAAATAAATAAAACACGCAGAACTGCTTTATTTTATATCTCGAGTTTAAATAATGATATGGATATGATTTCTCAGCAAAACTTTCCGAGTATATTAAAAGAAAAATATAAACATTAAAAATAATTAATTTTTGGTCAAACAAATTTAAAAAAATCTGGTGCGGTGCGCGCATCACACAACTTTCCCTTACCGTCCTATAATAATTATCTTTTTAATGTAATTTTAAAAAGTTCATATAAACAATGCTTGAAATAAACTCAGCAGAATTCACTTTTTCACATCTTCTCCCACTTCAGTACAACAAAACAGTTTTTTAAACAATTTTAGTACAACGATTCTGTACACTATCTATATATTTTAACTTCGTCAAGTTGCAAATATATTTTAAAAGTTTCGGTTTAGTTTTCATGGAAATATTTTCTTTCCATTAAATAATATGAAAGTAGAAATTATTCGCTTTTGTATTCTTAAATTACTTTATTACAGAGTATATTGTTTATAACAGATTGGTGGGAGAAGGTTCGGTCGCATTCGTCTCCTTTCAGATGCGCTCGGTTATCCATCTAGAGTCTTCTGCTCCTCATAAAATACGCTGTATCTTTGCTAATACTGGTCCGATTTTGATGATTTTTTTTTGTTTTTGTTTTTTAGATAATTAAATAGCCTTTCATACAATTCAATACATAATTTACCATAAAATGCATACTTTTTAAGCTATGCGCAAATAAAATATTCTTTTCATCATAACTTTTTTCGCTGCGTTTCCTCGGTGATGTACTACATAAATGAAAAGTTAAAAGGCTGTAAGGAGAAATACATTGGGCAAGTTTCATCAAAATCGTTTGAACCGTTTACGAGAAAATTGTAAACAACTTTTCCAAAAATATCCATGATATAATTACCATTTCCGGTTAGTCCGATGCGCTGTATCTTTGCTATTATTAGTCCGATTTTGATGATTCTTTTTTTGTTTTTTAGATGATTTAATTGCCTCTCATACAAGTCTCTAGATAATTTGCCATAAATTGCACGCTTTTGAAGTTATGCGTAAATAAAATATTCTTTTCATTATAACTTTATCCCTGCATTTCCTCGGTGATGTACTACAAAAATGAAAAGTTAAAGGTGACATATGAAGAATAATTTAGGCAAGTTTCATCAAAATCGTTAGAGTCGTTTTCGGAAAATTGTAAAAAAGTGTAAAATCGATTATATAAAGTGGCACTTCCGGTTAGTCGATTTTGACGAAAATGTTGCTGTAACATCACATGTATGTGCCAACCTTAAATACGTAATTGCAGTATCGTACAACTTTTCGTTTTTGAGCTAGACAGACACACAGACCACATTGCGGGACTTGGTCATTTGGACTCAGGGGACCTTAAAACGTGTATTTCCGTCGAAAACTCGAATTCGAAAATTTTCACGATCGCAATACTTCCCCTTACTGTATACTTCGCATATAGGTAAGGGAAAGTAAAAGTGTTTAACTTACTGAGAAAACTGGCTTTATATACTTTTTCACATAAAAAATTATGGCAGATTTTGATTCAGCACATCAAAAAACCTTGATGCTGAAAAAATTATCGAAAAAAAAATGTCTGCTCTCAAAAATTTTAACGCACAAAATTACATTTCGATTTTACTTCTTTTTGGACTCATTAGAAAGAGAAAAGTTTCTTTTTCTAAAGTTTCTCCATACATATAAACAGCTATTGCATTATCTTACAATAGGGGATCCAAGATCGTGGTACGCAAGGACATAAGGCTAGTAATAAAGGTTAGAAGTAAGGGTAGTCCCAAGGAACTGGAATACAGCAACGTTGGAGAAGGTTCTTTGGGATTGACTGGAAGGACAAGGATTTCAGAAATCTCCGGATGAAGTAGAGAGGAGGGTGGTTAAGACCCCACTTTTCAATTCTGAAGAGAAACGAATTGAAACGACTTGGGTTATTGAGGGTCCCATCGGTGTGGACCGCCATCTTACTGGTGGATTGTGGAGATTGCTACTATTCCTTTATCACAAATAATTATTAATATAATAATGTACATAATACAATACATGATATACATTAATAATACATAATATACATAATACATAATATATATATAATACATAATATACATTATTATTATACAGGCAACAGTATTTTTGATGCCGGAGTATTTGGATCTGGTTTCATACGAATTTGGTGCCCTTAATTCAATTATAGCATTAGTTCATGCCTTGGAGGTCAAATTCCTAAGATATAACTTTTTAGTGAAATATAAGTCTTACGTTATATTAGGTTAAATCAAATCTATAATGAATCAAATCTAAAAATTAAACAAGAAATTTCTATTATTAAATTACACAAATATTATTATATCATACAAAATAATATATTAATATGATTATATATACAAAGATTGTGCCAAGTCATCGATGGAACCAATTAGTCATTCAACACTTCGGAAGCTTCTTTATCGTGACTTTCTTGAATATATCTTGGAACAGTCCCCCAGCAATAATCTGCCATCATGTGCGTATCCCATCTTCCTTGATAGCGGTCCTCCATAATTTTAATATCTTGATGAAATCTTTCGTCTTGCTCCTGACTGACTGCTGTCTTCTAAATTTTCAAGAATACGGTCCAGATGGCTGTGTAAATAGTGCGCCTTAATACTCATGTTCCACCCAAGGTATTTGAAATTTTTGAGCATATCGTTTAACAGTTCAACAAGATTTTCTATTTTTCGTTGGCCCAGAAAATGTTCGATAACTGCAACAAATGAAATCCAGGATTTTCGCTCAGCCTCATTCATGGAATTTACGAAAGCTTGGTCTTTAATGAATTTTCTTATTCCTAGGCCGTTAAATATTCCTGTTTTATTTTTTTCCTTACTAGGTAAGGTATTTTTCCCCCTATAGCATCCATCCTCATCAACTTGATATACAGTGGGGGAAAGATGATTTTCTCTCGTTCAACTAAAGGTTTGTTAATAATGTTATTTTCATCCTTCGACCACGTCTTCTCTCTAATGCCACTTTTGTCTAGCCCAGTGGTGTGTATTGTCTCTGCTATTCCACAGGCACAAGAAACAAGGATATTTGGTGTGGCCACTTTGCTCTCCGAGGAGAAAATTTATCATTTTTAAGTCCACACAAATCACCCATTGATGTTCATGATACCATATTTTCTCCAAGACCAAAGCTATAGTATATTTCTTTCATTGTGGTTGAGTAAGGAATTGGTATTGAACCATATTTGTTCCCATTTTGTTGAAGATCATATTTCAAGCTTCGCTTTGAGCTATCAATAAATAAGCCAATCATCTAGAAAATATTAAGGGAGACTCATTTTTCCAGGAATCCTCTAATATCGTGACAAAATACAATATTTTCTTCTTGAGAGACCCTTTTCTCTTGTACGGTAAAAAGTGATTTTGGTTCCTTGTTCCAGTAAATTGTTGTCATTCAAACTGGAAGCCAGTAATTTAGAAGATTCTTTTGATAGGTTAAGATCTCTGATGAAGTCATTTAGCTAATCATAGTTGAAACGTTGAGGAATGGTTGACATCCCCTCATAATCACTGACACTTTCATTACTATTAGATGGGTGATTATAGGGACAACACTCGCCATCAGAAAGCTCTGGAAGCTGGTGAAATGCTGGAATCGGTACTTCCTCTGAGTGAGGGACCGAGCGACTTGCAGAGACTAAATCAGGATAAGTCCACTTGCTACGGCTGTTTCCAACCGTAATAATTGTTTCCAGTAATATTTACTAGACAGAAATAACAGTCTTCGGTGTGGTTTTGGGTACTGTATTTCAAACTTTTTCTATTCCCTCTAGTCCACTGGCATACATGTTCTGTACAAGTTTCACAAATCTGGTGCGGTGCCCAGGATTTATCCTAATCATCGATCTTTACAGGTCACTTACAATTTTTCTATTATCTTCTCCGCATATGTAACAAAACACCTCAGGATGATTTACACAACTTCTTCTACTTGAACTCATTTTTTATCAACTTCGATCTGCACGGCTAAAAGTCACAAACTGACCTCAAATTTAGTTGAAGCGTTGAAATGAAGTTTGGGATTCCAAGTGGCGAAGTGGGGATTCCCAGCCTGGTCAAGCAGGAAGGAAGTGGCTTTAGTCAAACAGACGGTTTTATTTATTTTTTCACATTTATCTCTCACATTTATTTATATTAGTAGAGCTGATAGAAAAAACTGATTTCATATTTAATTCAGCTCCTCAATATTTAAAAAAAAATAGTTAAAATCAGTTCCAAAACCCTAGGCACTAAACATTTTTTTTTCTCTTGTAGGCTTGTGTAATATTTTAATATGTAAATTATTGAAAATCCAGCCTTCCTCGGAATGTCATAGTAAATTGAAATTTAATTTGAATATTTCAGGCTGTATTCAAAGTGTCATAAGAAAAAGTAAATTTTAGAGTGATCCAATTTTTAAAAATGAAATAATTGAATTTTATAGCGAGCTGTAGGGTCCATTGAATTATATGTAATGGGAACGGTGTTCTTCTACGGAGTGAAGTGTACCAACTGATTGTTTTTTTATTCACAACTGCCGTAAAATGTTGGTTTTAGCACTTTGAGAGACCCCTATATTCAAATTTTCGGGCGAATATAAATTTTTTTTTTTTTTTTTTTACTAAACATTCTAACCCTTAAAATTGTTTTTAAGATTCAAAACATCCCTCATAAATCAGGATCCATTCGAACGATTCAAACAAAATTCGGCGCATCGGTAAATGTTGTTAAACTACGCCATTTGCTTTAAACGTCTTGTTCCTACATGTTTTAAATCAACGTTATTCGCAAAAAATCTTAATTTTGTTTTTATTTGGCATTCATATTTTATTTTACACGGACGCTCTAAGAGCACCCACTAGCTGTTTATATGTCTGGAAAGAAGAAACTTCCCTCTTTCTAACGATTCTAATAACGCTGATAATGGATACACTGAAGACGAGATACTAAGCTTCAAATAGAAACGTAATTTGGTGGCTTTTAAAAATTTTGGGCACCCTCGAAACTAAAAGAAAAATTGTTTTTTGTTTTCGTATGCTAAGATAAAAAGCTGTTAACGTAGCCTTTAAACTGCAAAATCATAGGAACATATATTCAACGAGGAGTGATCTTGTGACCATCGTATTTCAGGAATCAACACGTATCAACGATCCACGAGCTCCAAAAGTTTGGTTACAACATATTTAGATGTCACCACAAAACATCTTCCCTCAAACATCAACTACATCAAGACCCTCAAGCCTCCTTATCCCATCCTCAGACCTCTCATCCCCAGATCCCTCCTCAGACCTCTCCAGATCTCTCCTTCTCAGCCTAAAATACCAAGAAATGAAATCACCTCGAAAAATGTCTCTCTGAGGGTGAAGTTACCGCCACCGATCCGAATACACATATCTCACACACTTTCACATATCAGATATCACATTGCGCTATCATCAACATTTTGCTACGCAATGTTCATTGCTGAAAATAAGGTGATTTTAAGCTCCTTTCTACCCTGGATACTGTCGAGGACATACTGAACCCTTAATTCCAGTATACACAATCTTAAATAAAAATTTGAACAGTCTTCTGCTCCTTAAAAATCGAGTCCCAGGCATTCACAAATTCAAAATACGTCGGAGACAACGTGTTCAATGTTCTGTTTATAAACAGGGATTACGGCAACTTTACCATGTCCTATCAGCTACCGAACTAACGAAGTTTGTCAATGCTTGTTTTCAAAATACTCTCCATGATGGTAACAGATGTCGAATAACGATCGAATTGAACTCAAAATCGGACTGACGCGTACTAACTCCGAATGATTCTTCCGACTTAATTAAATGATTTATTCACTCCACGCTCCTAGGTCCATAATCTGTAGGTTATACCTAAAAAGTAACGAACGAAAGTTAAAACACATATATTAATAGTCGAAAGAATACACTGTTAAATACAAATTGCATATGCAAGAACCAAAATGGCTACTTGCATTTGAAGCTTAGTGCGATGTTTATCGATTATACTAAAGCACGAAAATGTAATATAGAAGACACTGGATTATTTTATAACATAATCGACATAATTACATATTATATGCAATTACAAATTGTATTAAAGTATATTATATCGTGTCAATTAATGACAAAAATAAAATATCTTTTTTCGGATTAACTCACTAAATTGAATTCATTTTGTTTTATAACAGCGATCCTTGTATTAAGTGGCACATGCTTACCATCTGGATATGCCAACAACATGGTCTTTACATTAGTTGGAGAACCATATAAGTTGGTGGTGAGTAGTGACTTCGTCATTAGCACTCCAGTTTACAAGCCTACCTTCATCAATGCCAATGTCAGTTCGCCTTATAAAGTTGAAGGGGAATATGAAATGTGGTACACCGAAGAAGAACCTCGCCCAGGTATATTATATTATTGACACATATGTTCTTGCAGAAGGTAAAGCTTGTTTCCGAACAACATCCAAAACCCGGTGAGCTGAGTTAACTATGTATAATAAATTGTTTATAAGATATTTTTAGTTATATTCCATGTTAGTTATACCGAAATTGTTAAAATTGGTCATTTTGTACCATTTCAGTGGAATGTTTATGTTATAAACGTTTAAGATGAAAGCAATTTGGCATTAATATCATTTAAATTGCTGAGGTTTACAATGGTGTATTTGATTGGTTAAGTAGTTTATTTTGTTGGATGTACACAAGGAATTGTGCCTAGATTTAGTTCAACTTTTGAGGTTAGATAGAATTAGGAGCTCATAGGCTACCATAGGGTTGATTCATATTATTATTATTATTTTTATTTTTTTTAATGACCCATTGATTCAATGATGAATTTTCAATAAACATATTAAAAAGATCATCACAAGATGAAAGAACATTAAAAAATCAGCAAAGTATTATTTTTGTTATCAGACAATAGACCTAAGTCATACGAGTTTGTTTGCATCTGAAATACTGAAATATACAGTTCATCAAGTTATTGTTGAAAAATTCCCGACCAAACCATTGAGCCTAATTTCAAATCGCAGTTAATAGCCAGCAGGCAAGTTTACTAAGCATCAAAAGCAGCTAAATCACCTTATTGAATCCAGGCCTTAAGGAATCGTTGGTTTAATTTCATGTTATGGATTACATAAATACCTAATGTAGTCCAAACAAATAGACATACTACAATCATAAGTACTTATGAATTAAGCGTTCGTCTATAATTGGTCTGTTGGTTTCGATTATAAACGAATTTTAATATTGAACTGTAATTTAAATTTAATTGTTTAACGCCGTAGCATAATAATCTATAAATGCAAGTTTCCATCTATATAGTCATCACTGTATTTCAGAAATGATAATGCCAATGAAGCTGAAAATTTAAATGGTGGTTCCCCTTTTTCTCTAAATATGTAATAATGCTGGGTTTGAAAAAATTCGTAATCTATGTGGTTGAAAAAAAATATTTCTAAAGCTTAATAAAAATTAATTTTTCGAATAACTCGAAAACTATACATCTCCTGGAAAACTATAAGTACTCATTTGAAAGATAATTAAATTCTATATAAAACAAAAACCAAATCATCTAACTTTATTAGCAAACATACTAGATATATAAAAGCATATTGGACATTGTATCCATGTTTTCAGCGCAGTTTTCCATAGAAACCCGTTCAATTTTTATATTTTATAATTTCCTTGTAAAAAGGAAGTGTTGTAATAGCGAAAATTTTTGGTTTTCAGATTTCAACGAAAATATTTATTTTGATCATCTCTGAATCCATTTCGTGACGTCTGTACGTACGTTCGTTCGTATTTCGCATAACTCAAAAACGGTTAGCCGTAGAAAGTTGAAATTTTGTATTTGGGATTATTGTAGTTAGCATGTGCACCTCCCTCAGTTAATTGTGCACCTCCCTTTTCAGTCACTATATGATTACCGGAGGTGGTACTTTATGGTAATACATTTTAATAAAAAATTATATTAAAATATAAGACAAAACTTTTAAAATTCGGAATATAAGACTTATACATTAATATAAATGACTTACTTGATTTTGGTTAAAATTATAAAACCTGAAGTGGTACTTTACTTGAAGGTAAGGATAAACTTTCATCATAAACCATATCATAACATTATTATAGTTAATGTCCGGTGGACAACAATAGAGACCTTAATACCATCTCTGAATATAAATAAGATACAAATCCTATATATAAAGGATTATTGAGAAGAATAAATCAGTTTTAGTTCAGATCTCGTGTGTGTCATTTCAAGCTCCCTTTTCCTTCTTTTCTTTATTTTCTTTATTTCATTTGTTTTGTTTTTTTTGTTCGTTTCGAGTTGAGGGAGCTTAAATGGTGCCGAAACCCGGGACTTTGAGTAACATCAAAACGCAGAGTAGAGAACCCGTTTTTGA
>CANUHP010000055.1:0-14355 GCA_948150685.1 Rhaphigaster nebulosa
TTGGCATATTCTGGAGGAAAACGTTACAATATTTTCTTTCTCATTTATTCAAAGTTCTCCATCACTTGCAATACAGTTTCCGCATTACAGCTCAAAAACAACAAGAACAGGAAGTCATTCGTAGAGAAACAACAGCCATAGGAAGAAAAACTTTAGTGAAAGCAATGGAGAACTTGGAAGAAAGAATTTTGACGTGCTTACATGAAATATACCATCTTTCATAATTGATTTTCCATGCATGAAGGGTTATTTTTAAACTACATGTTTCAGATTGGGTAAACTACAGAATTAATTTATGCAAATTAAAGAAAAAATTATTATAACAATCTTATAAGTTTTATTTATTTCAAAAGTGACCATTCTTTTGTGCCACCCTGTATATAGTATTTTATTACGTTTTGTTAGCCTTATTTTTAATCATGTGGCACAACCAGCCTCTGCAAAGCGGAAATAAGATCTTAAAATGGATTGGACGAATTACCCGACGCTGAGCGTGATGCAGAACATATCCTCGGTATATCCTTTGCTTGATTATCAGAATAATCCTACAGAAGTAATTAACTGATTATCCATGCAGTGTTGCCGAATATTTTGTCATGATATGCGGAAAAAAAGAAACCTGATTAACGCTATGGGGTATAAATATGCATTTAATTTGCTATTATATAAAACGACAGTCCGTTTTTCTAATTAGGGATTGATAAATTATTTGTCACTTCTGAAGATTATAGAAATGGCAAATAATTTATCAATATTTTTTAATACTACATTTATACATGCAATAATTTTTATCAAGCATTCAATTGTGTCCATTTGATCTACATATATGTACTCAAATAAAAGAAATAGCGAAGCATTGCCGGGCCTGTTAGTGTATTTAGATTTGATTCGAAACTTTGTTAAACCATGTTGAACTAGCATTCGCGGCTTGTGATAAAAGTTATCCTTTTTCAGGAATTGTATAAATATGACACAGGGCTTGTCGCTGATATAATATCTTGCGCCGATATATCTTGCAAAACTCGACGCTAAGTGTTCCTATACAAGCCTTATATTAGGAACTTCCCTCAGCTCTTGGACGAATCTTTTAGTACTGTGGCTTAGCTGGTCGGGTGGCCTGTATTACTAACATGTCTCTCCCTTCTGCCTCTCTCTCAGAAATTATATTTTAGTTATACCTTGTGTAAAGGGTTGTATAACAATTGGCTATTCTAAATTTGATATTGAAAAGGAGATGACTAGTCCATCCACACATAAATAAAAATTTAGTGTGGTGAGCCACACAACTTTCACTTACTGCTTGATATTAATTATAAAATTTTCTATTTAGCTTCCATGCAAACATGTAATTTTTTATTAAATAATATAAAAGTATAAAATATTAACTATAATAATAACTAAATTAATGCGTTTTTTGTCGACTCTCCATTACCTTCTACGGCTTTATATGTTAAATTTTAATTTTTCTAATCTGTCTCGAGCTTTCCGATGGTATATTATACATCTATATTGCTACTCTTATTTCTGAAAATTTTCAACCAGGATAAATATTTCTTTTTTTCTCATTTATTCAATTATCAAATTCCTTCATAGTTTATATTTGTCTATTTTTATTACTACTAACAATGAGACATGGCTAATTATTTCAAATAAACAAAATTAAAAGTACTTACTTTAGAGAAAGCCGTTTTGAAAAATCGGCATTTAAGCCCTGCCAGACTATTTCAATAAGGGTAAGAACTAGCTTATATTAAAGAGCATTTAATTGTACATTGGTCTATAGAGTTTGATCAAAATCGGTAAAGCCTTTTTAGAGAATATTGTAAAAATGTATAAAATCGATGATATGAAGCGGAACTTCGGTTATACTATTTTGGCGAAAAAGTATGTAATCATCCAAGGCATACATCTATCTAATTATCGATTGATAAATTATTTGCCGCTTCTATAATTTGGTTTTTATTGAAAATAGTTTCGAATTCATCTTCAGTTCTAAAAACAAAACAAAAATTCAAAAATAAGCAATTCTAAATACAGTTTGATATTATTATACATATTAAATAATGTGTAATATAAAATTCAGTATTATAAAACATTCTTGAATTGCGAATTTAATTAAGACAAGAAATCAAATACATGTTGGTACTCACAAGGTTTAAGTAGATTATATAAAACAGAAAAGTTCGCACTGGTTTGTTCTCGCATTGAACTAGCAATGGAAGGAAGCTGGGGTGTTTATAAGTAAACGGTTTTAAGGGTCGGGTTTTTTCCAGTCATTCCGGTGGGTCATTTTTTTTTTTTCTGTTATAGATGGGAATAAATTTAAGATTGGAATATTAGAGATACTTATTTGGTAATTTAAGCAAAAATCTGGGATTGGATTTGAAGGATTTTATTATTTAAAATGCTTCATATATATTTAATTTGAGACTGTTTTCGACGTGATGTATTAATTTAACTCCTGAGTCTTTGATGAATTTATATATTTTTTTTCATTTAAATGAATTGCAAAGTTGGAATTATCTGTCTATTATTATATGAATGTATATGTTCCTTTAATATCTGATTTAGTGATCTTCCAGTTTTTCCTTACTACATAATTCAAATATAAGCAATTGAAAGTAAAAATACATCATTTATGAAGATTAATTATTAAATTGACTTTTTATCACTTTAATTTAAAATTATTAATATGAAATAAAAAGAAATATATTTTATTTTTGGGGATTATTGTTTCTCTAAGAATAGAGCAGATGTACAATGGAAAGGATATTTTTCTGGATGTATTTCCGCACAAATATTTGTCGATTGAGCATCATACAGACAAAAAATTAGCGATGAATTATTTATCAATCATCCAAAATGAAAAGGGCAAAGCTCATAAAATGTGTTTTTGTTAGAACGAGAATTGGACAAAGGTTAAGTTCTACACAGAAGCCCCCAGGATGTTTCTTCTAACATTTGTTGCAGAGGGATGAACTATTGTGTTCTAATGATTTGGCCTTTATATTTGAGAGCTGGCTGCTACTGTTTGGGATGATAGGGATCCAACTATTAAAATTTTAACGTTAGAAATTTTGAGGTTGTGCGATTATTCAGGGATCATTTCATTCTGGGTGTGCTGATTTCATATATATATATATATATATATATATTTATATATATATATATTTATATATATATATATATATATATAAGATCTGTATATATAATACCCAACAATTTACCTTTGATTGTGCATCTATGTTTTATTAATTTATGTGGGAATAATTATTTACAGATGCAGTTCATTATCTACTTATTCATCAAAAGGTTGTTAGTTAATTTAAACAAAAAAAAAATAGTGAAAATTTAGGGAACTTTTTAAGTATGCGTAAATATTGTGATTAATTGATTTAATTTTTAAAAAACTTATTCAACATCTTTTTTAAATACCTTGTTATGCATAGATAAGAGAGGCTAACGGTGGAGATGGGTTTTTCTGCACATTTCTCTTACAGACTTTTAAGAGAGTGTTACTTGTGACTTGGCCTCTCTGTTACTTGAAAGAGTCACATTATTGAGTGCCGGGAGTAAAGTAAAGGGATTCTTTTATTTATGCAGTGCACTTGTCCTTTGATACAGAACTTTTGTATTTACCTAATGATTATTGGCAATATATTTAAAAGGCAATAATAATTTGCAATAGGTCAATTCTGTCGAGTCAATATTCCCACAGAATATTGTATTACAAACGAATTTATAGCAAAATGTTCTGACTGACAGTTCTGAATGTTAATATAAGTGGGCTAACATTAAAAAATATAATTAAAAAAAAAAAGCTGAAAGTTATTAAATTATCATTTCCAAAATAACTAGATATATTTGTGCATATATATATATATATATAAATAGGGAGTGGCGTAGCTCAGTGGGTAGGCCACTGTGCTACTAATCTCGAGACCCGGTTGTGGCAGATAATTATTTATTCAGTAATCAGCCCTGTGGGATTGGAGGCCATCCTGGTGCATACCCAAACTCTATAAAGTAGGTACCCTTAATTTGAGGAAAAACCTGGCAGTTAAGCGTGATCTCGTCCGAATCACCGCCTTGCAAATAAACTGTACGGTCCTTACCTAGTACTGAACCCAAGAACCTTCATGAGTTGTAATGGTACAGGTTTTTTTTTATAAAAATAATAATATCGAATTCCTAGGTTCATCTAGGAGTGGCTAAAATATAATCGGTCCAGTAGTCTCACATTAGTAAAAAGGACCGACGGCGAAAGGACGTATATTTTTATATCAATACGGATAATTTATATCAAATTTGGCGGGAGAGGGATTAAAATTGTTGTTATTAATCGATTACAGAGGTTTATTATTGACAATAATAATAAGCCTTGTTTTTTAAAACAGCATAAAGATTGATGATTGGCGTCAGTATATTATAATTATTATTGTAACTACATCCCGGGCCGATTCTACACCTCTATTGTAACAAAAAAACAAACACTGTCAACCATCACTTATTGGCATTAAAATCCTTCTATCCCTTCCAAAAATGATCTTTTACGATATTTGATCATACGAGAAGAACTGACGGAACGCGTCCACTTAAGTTGCCGAATCGAGCCGAACGGCGTGGCGTCGTGCTGTAGATTTCGTTGGTAGAAGGTCCTTGTGCATCAGAGAGCAGAGAAGACGCTTTTAACATTTATTGGAAATAATTTCATTCTTTTTTTTTTTTTTGAACATATCCAATGGTATCATCATGTTTTGTGAAAAGTTATTTTTGAGAGATAAATCCGTTGAAACCGTTAAAAATGGAAGATGGTTTTTTTGTTGTCACAATTGAGGTGTAGAATGGGACACTGAAGTTTCCTGATTTTTATCTTGCACACCTTATATTTCGATCGCCTTCCTATATTTTTTGTGTTTTTTTTTTTCTTTTTAACCCTTGTTGTAGGATATTTAAACAGATCCCTTGTTCAAAATCAGCTCAAATCGAAAAATTTGTTCTGAAATTCGTTCATTAATGGCTGAGGAAAAGGACAAGTAGTTATCAGACTGGGAGCCATACAATTTTCGGTTAGCTATACAGTGATTTTTCTTGCAGCTTACATTTTCCGAAATTTAGATTTTGGTAAATCAAAATGGCAGATTAAATATTATATCAAAAATTTTAAATCTCACAATATAGATAGCAGTTTTAACACTCGATTAAAATACCAGATAAATACTAGATATCTCGTATCTATGATACAGTGATTTTTTTTCTGACTACAAGTCCATCCGTAGAGATTATGGTAGCTCCTCCCACCTATCTTCCTAGGAGAAAAGATAGCTTGTATCAGTGAAGTATTTTTCTTATTAAGTGAAGGTCACTGAAATTGGGGCCATTTTATCAATTATTTGCAGATTACTTCTGATAAATTAATAAAAGTAAGGAATTCCAAAAATTCGATTTTTCACATCCGTTAGTTATACGTGGTGGCGGAGATATATTTATTTAAAATGGTTGATAAATTGCACAATTTGTTAATTAAAAAAAATTAATAAAGAAGCAAACAAAGAAGTTTATTTTTTTAATATTATTATGATAAATCTTCAAGAAACAAACAAAGAAGTTTATTTATATTATTTTTATTCATTTTTGTTATATCATTATACAAAGAACCTGATATTCCATAGAAAAATTCTACAATACATTCGCCGTTATTCCCATTAAATCCCTTCTTTGACTTTTTGTTAGATGAAAACAAGCGGGAACCGTCGCGGCCGTGGCAGTATGACACCTTCTGGAACGGTCTGGGACGCAGCAGTATAGGTATGACGTAGACTGCCAGACAGTGCCTGCGAAATATATCCCTATCTATTCAGTCAAAGCAGTAGTCAACTGCCAGCAATCTCTGCTAGCCGCAACCGCAGGCAGTAGCAGCGAAAGTCTACCTCAAGGAGGCCATTGACGATCACTTTCATTCTTTATATATATATTTAATTTTTACCTTTCTTTTGAAAGATCATTGATTCTACCCTTTTTTTTAATCTGTGGGTGGGGATATCAGCCTGAACGAATTTCAGCTCGTTATTATTTACTTGTTTATACTTGATTTGCCTCTTGCGTTGCAATTTTATAAGCTATTTTATTGAAATTAGGGAGTTATAGTTTATGATTCGTGTAGTTATAGAATTTATTTGTTTTCTGTAACTCAGCATGGTTATATTTATAGTGTGTTATGTTGTTGTTTTTTAAATTCCTTTAGTATTTGTAAATATATTTTAATCATCTTTCATTTTATTCCTCTTGCTTTTTTAGCATTAAACTTTAATAATTTATTGAAATGGGTAAAGGCCCTGAAATTATATATTCCTCTCAATTAGAATGCATAAATGAAGATCTCATTTTAGAATAAATAAATGTCACATCAGAAATTATATAAGTTCTTAAACAGAGCATAAATCATTTACGACCTATAAATTCAGTAAAATAATTATAAGAAACACCAAAAATGTTATCATAAATTGTTAATATAGAAGTTTTTCGAGGACAGTAATCGAGTGTCACAGAATGGGTCATCTCCTTTTTTGGATAGGAGCCATGCCAGTGTATTCAATTTTGTATAACGACATCATACATATTTACAATTTTTTTTTTATTTGATATAATTTGTGTTAAGGACTTTTTATTTTTACAATAATTCAAGAAACTTTTTGGTATAATATCTTTTAAATTCAGTAAACAAATAAAATTAAAGATCCTACCTAGAATAATATTGCTGACTCTAATTCCTCAATTAATTAATTCTTGCATAATTAAGTATAGGAAGATATACCTCTGTGGTATAGTTTAGATTAAACCGGTCGCCACAACTTTATAGGTAATAACTTAATTGGAATAGATAGTGGAGTACGCGCTTCTTGCTCTTGGCAAGTACTCAAAAACTTGACTACCCTTAATTATGAATTTTATTACATCCTATTCCGCTTATCAGGTACAAAGGATAATTTGTATCAGTTAATTTTTTCCAGATGAGTTGTTAAAATGTTTGTAATTTGAGTGATAAAATAAAATAAACTTTATCTGTTATTAAGTTATATTAATTTTGGAATATATAAAATTTACTATTTCCCTTGTTAAAAAAGTTAAAACTCAACTTCTTTTGGTATATCGTTATCTGGAAGAAGAGTGCCACTATACGAAAATTTTTGTTTTTAATTTTTTTTGCTAGAAGTTAATGAATGCTATTGACGGATATTTCTTTGATGAAAAATGTCAGATTTTTAGTTTCAATATTTACCGCAACAGGCGCGATAGTTTATTCATTGAAATAAATTCCCACGAGATTTTCTCAATCTGATAATTAGGAGAAACATAGTAGAAACAAATAGTATATGTTTTAGACAAAATCGGTATGTAGCAATATGCTGAAAAAAATTAATAAAGGTGCCAAAAAGTGTTTTTTTCACGTTTAATATGTGAAAAAAAATTGTGTTTAAGAAAAATAAAAAATATTACATAATAGCGGTTAAAAATACGGAAAAATAAATTTTAAATAATTGAAGTCGGCGAACAAGTTTAAAATAAAAATTAAAAAACCGCGAAATATGGCCACATTTTATTACAGGGCTTTTGATTATCGCAGGAACTTGTTTTGGGACTTAAATTTCGGCTTTTTTTAGCGCCTGTCTATATTAAAAATTGTATGCAAACAAATAATTTCTTTGTGGTAGAGAGAGCCTTCGAACCTCACATATATTTCATGAAAACAGGGTTGTAGAGGAACTCTTCGGAAACAAATATCACTTACAAAAATGGCCCTAAGACCATTTTGGCGCTTGTTCAAATTTTTTTTTTGAGATCACCTGTTTTTAGATTTTCTCAATTTCCGGGAAAAGTTATTATTTGTTTGCATTAAATTTTTATTACAGATAGGCACTAACGAAAGCCACAACGCATGCCCCAAAACAGGTTCCTGTGATAATCAAAAGCTCTGTAAAATAATGTCCAAAACTGGCCATATTTCACGTTTTTTTTTTTTTTGTAAATAGTTGTTGACCGACTTCAGTCATTTGAAACTCATTTTTTCCGTATTTTAAAACGCTATTATGTACTATCTTTGTTTTTTGTTTTTTTTTCTTATACTAATTTTTCGGCATCTTAATGAAGTTTTTTCACCAAGTTGCTACATATCGATTTTATCTAAAATATATACAATTTATTTCTAATATATTTCTCCTAATTATCTCGTTGAGAAGGTCTCGAGGCAATTTATTTCAAATAATTAATATATTTACTCTATCGCGCCTGGACTATAAACATAAGTTTTGAGTGTAACATTATAAAGACCCTTGGTAAAACTTATAATATATTATTTTTAATGTTGTAATAATATTATTATTATGCTAATTAGGTAATCGAAAGGTATCAATTTTGCTTCTGTATGAATAATTAAAAACATTATTATTTATTATGCATTAGCGGAATAACCTCTTCCATGTATCACAATATTCCTTTATTTGTAGCTCTTGCATTGTTATACCAGCATTTCGGGGTTGTCCCTCACTCTCAAGGTGCCCTTTTACAAATATCATACAATAATTCAATAATTAAAAATATGTACAGTCAATGCATAGACCATAAATACCTTTATACTCCTATTATAGCGACAATTTAAAACATTTAGTTTCAGTTTTATAATTTACAGTATTTTTTATGTTGGAAGAGTTTATTCCTCTAATGCATAATCAGAACCTTTCTTCTTCATAATTTAATTATTTTTAAGTACTGATCTTTATTTATGTTAAAAATATTATTTTATATTTCTATACATTGAATAAAATATTTTGTGTTGATTTTTGTTACCAAACTCTGAAGGAGCTTGCGCTGATTAAAAATTACCACACTTTTGTTAATGATTCTTGGTTAACTGATCAAAAAATTAAAAAAAAAAAATTTTACAAAAAAGGTAACTAGTATTTTTTTTTTTTTTTTAAATGTCCGACTTGATGTTTTATCAGTGACCTAAGGGACAACGATAGAGCTAAATATTCAAACTTTAAAATGTTGTAAAATTCCACTTGTTTTTATTGTTGCACCTCTCTTCCAATTGAACAATATATATAAATGGATTGTTTCATTTATCTATGCTTATCGAAATTTATAACCTTTTTTATAAAAAGGTAATGTTTAATTTCAAAATAATTTGGTGATATCAAGTGATGTGTAGTTTTTTAAAATAGCATCCTAACAAAAAAAAATTTAATAATCACAAAATAGTACTTTTTTGTAATTTATGCTGTTCAATTCAATAAAAAATATACTAAAAATATAAATAAATAAATATTCAATAATAAGATATTAGAAAAGAAATAAATGTTCGAGGTTCTTCATCTGAAGCTCAAGTAGGGTTTATACAAAATCGGTACGTTTATCCTTTTTATTTCTCAGAAATAATTTGTAACTTAAAATAACAAAAAAAAACAAATGTTTTGTATTAAATTATACTCATTCACAACGAGTTAAATCTATTTGAAATTCAGGTACATCATTTAACAGATTGACGGATGGTTAAGCGATTTTCAATAGATTTATGAAACGATGGAGTTCTATCGAAATTCTTGGAATTTTTTGGCATTATTATAAAAAAGTTTTATATGGCCAAAAAAAAAAAAAAAAAAAAACATCGTTCGGGGGAGTAAATGGAGGTGGAAGTCTCGGTTTTTGCATGGACTGTTTTTGTTTTTTTGGAATGTTTAGTTCACATTTTTAATTATTGTAATGCAATAAAAAAATGTAAAATTTATATAAAAACTTAAAATATAAGGGAATACAAAACAAAAACAAAAAATTAAAAGATACAGGAAACAAATCAAAACAAAAATTAAAATATACAGGAAACAAAATAAAACAAAAATTAAAAGATAAAGGAAACAAAACAAAAACAAAAAAAAGATTAAGGAAACGAAACAAAACAAAAATTAAAAGATATAGGGAACTAAACAAAATAAAAATGAATAGATAAAGAAAACAAAACAAAAAAAGATAAAGGATTAAAAGACAAACAAAAAAATTAAAACAAGAATAAGAAATGAACATATTTTGAACATACAAGCAGAATTTTGTAGATACGTATATAATAGAAATATGAGAATCGAAGAAAGATAAATAAAATTATACTAAAATAAATAAATGAATAGGCTCATACAGTTAATGAAATAAATAAATAAGTGCAAATAAATTAGATATTATATACAAATGAGCATTTAACTAAAATAAATAAATAGACACAATCATACATAGACTGGTTTGCAAATTTAATGAGAATCATTGATCATCGAATTGTAAACAGACATGGAATCGTTCTGATATGTTATACTATGATCGTTTTGATAAATAAGATGAGTTAAAGTGATATAAAAGTATACTTATAGTTTGAGTCTAATAAGTAAATAAAATACAACTCTTTCAATAAAAATACAATAAAACGAACATTCTAGTTTGAATCCTAGTAAAATGCTAAACTCAAATCAATTATCTTTTTTTTTTAATAGCAGAGGAAAAGAGCACATAGTTCACACCGCTGTAATAAATATTCTATTCACCAATAGATTTTTTTTATTAATTAAACATGTATTTAATGCATTTGTTATAATATGATTTCATGTAAATTTCCGAAGTAAGGCTTACGAAATCACAGTCATTATGTATTATGTATAACGAGCGTGTAGGTAACACCTGAACATGTTGGATTCGACAGGGTTTCTAGGCCAGGAATGGAGATAGTGATAGCTTTATCTGTCGTGGCAACTTTGCCCTGATATGCTCCTGTATTGTCTAACTTAGAATACAGAAGCCTACTAGCCTGTTAATGAGAAACCAAGAAGTCTCTTGATATTGTTTCTTAATCGTGTTACATTTGATTATCTAAAAAAAAATACAGGAAACCTCAGCATAAGCTCGATATTATAATAGATAAAATAGACCGAAAATATGTTAAATTCCAATCAATGCCTGTACTGAACCGTATTTAGTCATCAATGCACTAAAACCTAGTTTTTTAAATTTGTATTTCAAATAATTTCTATTGTATCGTGATGTTTAAGGTAATATTGTTAGTGAATCGTAATATTTAAGCGTTCTTAAATTATTATAAATTATTAAATTCTCTATTATATAGAATACAGTTAAAAATCATTTATATTTAAAAAATATAATTATTTTTAGAAAAAAATCTATTTTAAATAGCACGTAAACATTGGGTAGTTATATTTCATAATGTACAATTCATTCCTTGAACGGTAATATTTCTTTAATTTGAATAATTTTTATCAGAACATAATATTAGAGAAATTCATGCATCAGTCATGGACAACTTAAATAAATGATTAAATATACAGGTTTTTCTTAAATTAATAATAATCATTAAGAAAAAAAAAACATTCAATTTCAATGCAAACAGAAAATAACAGCAACATAAATCAATAGCAAATAGTTTTGAATGTTATGGGAAACTGACTTATATTATTTAATGGTATATATATATATATATATATATATATATATATATATATATATATATATATATATATATATATATATATATATATATATATAACCCTCGTAACATAAAAAGGTTTTCTATTTTACAAAGTGCCTAGAAAATAAAATAAATCTAAAAACTCCCCAACCATGTCAGATGTTGCACTCTATATAGGACCCAAGGTTAGTTTCATGAAAGTGAATTTTTTTCAGATTTCGAAAGTTAGGGTGCATTATAGAATGACCCTCATGCTTAATCGAAACAAAAAAGGAAAAAAAAAAAGAACTACTTTCGTTATTATAATGAATAATAGACATATAGCCCAGTTTGAATCGGTCGAGTGTCTAAAAATTTCAAAATTATCAATGAACATATGAATTCTGTAAGTAAATAAAATCGGTACGACATGAATAATTCCTTAGATCGGTGGTGATTAACAACTTCCTTGGGATGATTAATTTTATTAATTATCACGTGTTATACATTTTTATATAACTTTTCGGTGTCATATCTCCATCATCAGATATACAATTCTTCTGCAATAACACATTTTACTGTTGAAAATTTTCTAACATTCAATTCACAATAACTGTTTCTTAAATATATTGTAAAATTAATATATATATATATATATATATATATATATATATATATATATATATATATATATATACATTAAGACAATAATGAGCAATTTATATTTTAAAAAAAATAAATATGGTAAATATTTAAAGATTTTTTAATGTAACAAATTTATAATTGAATGGTTATTATGAATAGTTTTTTGGTTAATTTGTTAAGAGTTTTTTGGTTACTTATAAAGTGGAAATATAATGTTGTTTAATAATTTTTAGAATGGCTTGTCCTGTAGATGGAGAAATTCCCCGAAATGCCGATAAGGGTGTTAGTGTAAAAATGTTATAATCTATTTTAACAAAACATACAATAAAAAGGAAGGAAATTTACTCCATACCAAAAATTAAATTTATTTTTAAAATAAGATTCTTCCATAATAACAAAAAACATATAAAATCTCATTAATACAGACTAGATATAGAGCATCTCAAATCAACAGACTAAAAATAAAACAAACCGACTAAAGATAGCTGTACATCAATAGTGTGGCCATACGTCCCGTTATGAAATTCCCGTTATTTAAGGTCAAAAGTTTGAACTTTAGTTTTGCTACAAATGAATTTTAACAAATACATAAATTCATTAAAGACAGTCTTTTCTGCGAAACACCGTAAATATAATCATTTACTTACTTTGAACTGCGACTTAACTTGATTGAAATGTTTAGTTCGAAAAATTTAATTAGTTATTCACTTCATAACTTTGTGGTAATACATGTATGAACATTACATGATCTAATTTTTATTTATTTATTTATTTATTTTTTTTTTATTTATTTTTTTAATTTACTCCACCTAGTGCTCTCACTCAGTTTCCACTGGCTTGATCCAGTGACGCGGCTCAGAGAGAAGCGCTGGGACTTCCTCGAGTCTTGCCTTGCCATCTACAAGTGGAGGGCAGGGCATGGCTGGGGATTCCCTGGGCAGAATGTAAATATGTATATAAGTATGAATGCAATCAAGAATTTTTATTCATTTTATTTTTTTTATTTATTTTATTTTATATTCATTTCATTTTATTTTATTCTTCTTTTGTTAACATTGTATATTTATTTATCACTAGTGTCCTTTATCAATTTATTTTCCTTTATAATTATTTTATTGTATGCATAGTTGTATATACAGTGTGAATGGGTACTTCATCCCTAATACTCATTGTCCTTGAGTGTGGCAGCTTGTATAATGTTCAATAAATAAATAAAGAAGTTTGCTAAGATTAAAAAAAAAAAAAAATTAGCTCCAATTTACATCAATTTTAGATTCCATAGTTTTATTTATATCAACAATTCAATTTAATAACCCTCTTTAGATTAATCTTATTTATTTTTATACTTTTTCATACCAACAACGTCATATATTAACTCTGTCAATTCTTCATTATTAACCACTTCGTGTTTATCCCATGTTTCTACTTGTTTGTCATTTTACTGTAATATATAAAAATTATTATCTATTAGGTTGAAATAAAAGGTAAAATTGATTTTAAAATAATAGTCTGATTGATGAATTTATATAAATAAATTTATTTTAATTTAGGAATACTTTAAGCTAATAAATAACTATTTTAATTGTTTATAGAAAAAGTTACATATGTTGTTGGTATCAAATAGTATAGAAATATAGAAGATTAATTAAAAGAGGGTTATTAAATTGAAATAAATAAAACTTTAGAATATAAAATATCTTTTTAAAAATAAGTAAATATAATTGATACAAGGAGTTTTCTATCAAATGATAATATATCCACTTCTCAATAGCAAAGATTTTTTTTGACAAATTAATATTCTACACCTAATATTTTTTTAATTTATTTAAAATTTTAAATTTTCCTCTTTCAAATAGGTGTTACAAATCAACATTTTCAATATATGTATATATATATGACTTATCTCCATGAGTTGCTCCCCTAATAATTTTTTTGTAATAATTTTCCAAATGTGGATGTATTGACTTTTGATAAAAAAAAAACTACTCATATATATTATAAAATCAATTTAAGACTAAATACATTTATATAAGCACATTGTTTATTTATTGGATTACTATAGGTTTTGTTTTGGAATCTATCAATAATAATAAAATTGTCTATTATGAAATTTCAATTTAAATGATTTTTCGAGAAATGTAAATAAAATGTTTTACTTAAATTATTTATGGATAACATTTTTTGTCACTAATTAATTTATAATTTTAACCTAA
>CANUHP010000056.1:5000-12500 GCA_948150685.1 Rhaphigaster nebulosa
GACACCGCCGTAAGTGCGGTGCTCTTCGCGTTCCAAACCCTATCTCCCTCCTAGAGGATTCCAGGGAACTCGAACGCTTATAGAGAAGAGACAACTCTCCCCGGACCTCCCTACGGCTTCTCCGGGTCATTTCGGGTCACCCCGACGAGTCCTCTGGTGAGGGCCCGAATTGGAGCGGTTCCGCTGCCGGGTTCCGGAATAGGAACCGGATTCCCTTTCGCCCGAACGGTGCCTGCACTAGAGCGCGACGGCGTAGACGCGGGCCGGGCGCGTCGTCACGCCCCCAGACCGAATACGGCCTGTGGCGTGGGACGCGGCCCCGGTATTCCCGCGCTACGCCGAGTGCGTCATTGTAACATTAACGGCAACCATTCTCTTCGGATTTCTCCTAGGGCTTAGGATCGACTGACTCTTGTGCAACAGCTGTTCACAAGAAACCCTTCTCCACATCAGTCCTCCAGGGCCTCGCTGGAGTATTTGCTACTACCACCAAGATCTGCACCGGCGGCGGCTCCAGGCGGGCTCACGCCCAGACCCTTCCGCGCTCACCGCCGCGACCCTCTTACTCGTCAAGGCTTAACGGCGACTCCCCGTGAGGGGCGGCCCGATTTGCCGTTGACGGCAGAGTATAGGCACGACGCTACAGCGCCATCCATTTTCAGGGCTAGTTGCTTCGGCAGGTGAGTTGTTACACACTCCTTAGCGGATTCCGACTTCCATGGCCACCGTCCTGCTGTCTTAAGCAACCAACGCCTTTCATGGTTTCACGTGAGCGTCGAATCAGGCGCCTTAACTCTGCGTTTGGTTCATCCCACAGCGCCAGTTCTGCTTACCAAAATTGGCCCACTTGGCATCTCTGATCCGAGTCCCGCGGCTTCACTTTTAAGCAAGCCGGGGCTCTCATCTATTGGGAGTTTGAGAATAGGTTGAAGTCGTTTCGACCCCATCACCTCTAATCATTCGCTCTACCGGATGAGACTCGTCTCTTCCCGAGAGCCAGCTATCCTGAGGGAAACTTCAGAGGGAACCAGCTACTAGATGGTTCGATTGGTCTTTCGCCCCTATACCCAGCTCAGACGATCGATTTGCACGTCAGAATCGCTTCGGACCTCCACCAGGGTTTCCCCTGGCTTCGTCCTGGCCAGGCATAGTTCACCATCTTTCGGGTACCAGCGTGTGCGCTCCTGGTGCGTCTCCACTCGTGATGAGAACGAGACGCCCCGGGAGTG
This sequence comes from Rhaphigaster nebulosa, assembly GCA_948150685.1. Lineage (NCBI taxonomy): Eukaryota > Metazoa > Arthropoda > Insecta > Hemiptera > Pentatomidae > Rhaphigaster > Rhaphigaster nebulosa. The sequence goes on from CANUHP010000056.1 coordinate 6,230, forward strand.
CGGGGCTCCGACGAGTGATCGTACGGGGGCCCATCCTCCCAACGGGATGCGCTCCTAAAGGAGGCACCCCTGACACTTTCATTGCGCCTTTAGGTTTTACACCCAATGACTCGCGCACACGCTAGACTCCTTGGTCCGTGTTTCAAGACGGGTCGGATAAGTTCCCGAATCTGAAGCGCCGCCGACTGGCGGACTGGGCCGTGCCGGAGTGCTCACCCACCAGGGGCCCGAGCGCCTAGCCGGGCGTGTCCGTTAAGGCACCCCCTGGTAAACGCCCGGTCTTGCGGGGAGACGGCGGCGCTCGCTAGTGGAGCGGCCCAGCGCCGTAGTCTTTCGATACCGCCCGGAACGACGGCCGCGGTGCCGGGGAGCTGTCACGTGACCGCCACAGAAGTGGAGGCCCCGAGCCAGACAATCTCCCGGACCTTAGACCGCCGCAGAGCGGGTCGCGACGTCCTACTAAGGGAGAAGTGCGGTCCCCCGCGGGAACGCGACACCGTGGGGGGCGGCCCACCCACCGCCACGGACGAGCCGGACGGGGCGAAAGGCCATCCCCCCTGTCGGGGTGCGAACCCGGCGAGAAGACGTGAATCTCCCGTTTCGGGGCTTCGGGTCTTTTCCGTTTACCCCTGAGCGGTTTCACGTACTCTTGAACTCTCTCTTCAAAGTTCTTTTCAACTTTCCCTCACGGTACTTGTTCTCTATCGGTCTCGTGGTTGTATTTAGCCTTAGATGGAGTTTACCACCCGCTTAGGGCTGCACTCTCAAGCAGCCCGACTCTAAGGAGGGACCCACCCGGGGCCGGCACCGGTCATCTACGGGCCTGGCACCCTCTTCGGACCGTGGCCCCGTTCAAGATGGACTTGAACGCGGTGCACGGACCCCGGGTTAAACGGGCACTCCTAAACACTACATTTCCCTAAAGGCGAGGCCTTTGGGATTCAGTGCTGGGCTCGTCCCTGTTCGCTCGCAGCTACTAGGGGAATCCTTGTTAGTTTCTTTTCCTCCGCTTACTAATATGCTTAAATTCGGCGGGGAGTCCCACCTGATCTGAGGTCGACGACAACATGCTTTTACGCCCCAGCAACAAAGAGGGGGTAAGAGTCCGACTCGGCCAGACAGGCGTATATCAGTCTCGAGCCACGCTAGAGGTCTGCCGCTGCCAGCCCCCAGGCGAGAGGGAGGCGGCCGACGAACCGCCCGGCCCATACACCACGCACAGCACTAAGAGCGTTCCCCCGACGCATTGTAGTGGAGCCGTCCCGAAAAATGCCACGCGGCCGCTAAGAGTCCACACTTCACGGGTCAGCGCAAAGGCGGGCTACGTGCGACCGGGACACCGGGGCGGTTGTCCGTCTCTCACGAGCTACAAGCGTACTCAAAAAGGAGGCGACTAAGCGTGCGGGCGGGGCCCGAACCCCGAAGGGAGCGGGCACCGGAGCCGTGGCGGGCGCCAGCTCTCGCATCCGACCGCCGCCGCGCCATCCCTCGAAAGAGAGTGGCGCGCGGGGAGGAGCGGGCGGTGAGCCTCGCGGCAGAGTGAGCACGTCCTGTCCGGCCTGGCTTTCGCCGGCGGAATTTTTCAAGGGACCCGGCGAGGGGGCGGCAAGAAGCCGCCCACGCCGGGAGCCCCCATCCCGACCCAGGGCGGACATCCCGGAGGAGGTCGACGCCCGAGAGGGTCAACTGTGGTCGAGACAAGTGTTACTGCCTCTTTTGAAGACGACCCTCAGACAGGGGTGGCCCTTGGTTCTAGCCCAGGGCCGCAATGTGCGTTCGAAATGTCGATGCTCATGTGTCCTGCAGTTCACACGACGACGCGCAGTTTGCTGCGTCTTTCATCGACCCACGAGCCGAGTGATCCACCGCTCAGGGTAGTATATGATATAAGAATAGCCTGTGGCTATTCTTAAATTTATGTGCGTCATTGTCAGCAAATTATCAGCGGCCTCAGGCAGGGCGTGTTGCCAGGCCGCCGAATCTCGCAACATCCTCGCGTCCTCCGAGTAGAATCGGGAACGGGGATGGAGGAGATGGTTGAATTGATTGGCGGGGTCCCCGGCCTGTGAGACCGGGGTCGGCAGCTCCGGGCCTCCCGGGAGTGAAAGCCGGGCACCTCCGAGCTCTACCTCAGACTGAGAGACGAAGAGACCCCTTGCGGCGCCGAGTGATGAGCTTCGAATGAGGCTCGCTCGGCGAAAGGCCTGTCGGCCACGGGGTCTCTCGCCAAAGTGCAGTCTGAGGGTGTTTAGAGCCGGGAGCCCAGCGGACACTTTGCCCGCCCCGGGAGGAGCACCTGCTGCCGCCCCTTACCGCCGCCGCCGGGCCGAGACCCGGACGGCAGTTAAGTTTGTGAGGCTTAAAGTTTATTTGACAAGTTATGCCATCGAGCCGGAAGGCAAGAGACACAAGCATGCAAATCTTTAATGATCCTTCCACAGGTTCACCTACGGAAACCTTGTTACGACTTTTACTTCCTCTAAATGATCAAGTTCGGTCATCTTTCCAGCGAAACCGATACCGAACGAGCCGGTGCCGGTTACCGCCGGTCCGAAGACCTCACTAAATCATTCAATCGGTAGTAGCGACGGGCGGTGTGTACAAAGGGCAGGGACGTAATCAACGCGAGCTTATGACTCGCGCTTACTGGGAATTCCTCGTTCATGGGGAACAATTGCAAGCCCCAATTCCTAGCACGAAGGAGGTTCAGCGGGTTGCCCGGACCTTTCGGACAGGGGAGAACACGCTGATTCCTTCAGTGTAGCGCGCGTGCGGCCCAGAACATCTAAGGGCATCACAGACCTGTTATTGCTCAATCTCGTGCGGCTGAGAGCCGCCTGTCCCCTTAAGAAGAATAATTGTCGCCGGTAGGTATTTATACCGGGAGCGCCTAGTTAATAGGTCAGAGTCTCGTTCGTTATCGGAATTAACCAGACAAATCAGTCCACCAACTAAGAACGGCCATGCACCACTACCCACTGAATCGAGAAAGAGCTATCGATCTGTCAATCCTTCCAATGTCCGGGCCTGGTGAGGTTTCCCGTGTTGAGTCAAATTAAGCCGCAGGCTCCACTCCTGGTGGTGCCCTTCCGTCAATTCCTTTAAGTTTCAGCTTTGCAACTATACTTCCCCCGGAACCCAAAAGCTTTGGTTTCCCGGGGAAAGCTCCCCGCCGAGTCATCGGAGGAACATCGGCGGATCGCTGGCTGGCATCGTTTATGGTTAGAACTAGGGCGGTATCTGATCGCCTTCGAACCTCTAACTTTCGTTCTTGATCAATTAAGACATACTTGGCAAATGCTTTCGCTCTAGTGCGTCTTGCGACGATCCAAGAATTTCACCTCTAACGTCGCAATACGAATGCCCCCGCCTGTCCTTATTGATCATTACCTTGGATTCCGGAAACCAACAAAATAGAACCAAGGTCCTGTTCCATTATTCCATGCACCACTATTCAGGCTGCTTTCAGAGCCTGCTTGAAGCACTCTAATTTGTTCAAAGTAAACAGTGTCGGCCTACCTCGACACTCGTTTAAGAGCACCGCGGTAGGATTGAGCCGGCCAACGAGGACAACACGGCGCGTCGACCCACACGCGTGAGCGAGTGGGGCGCGCCGCGAAGCCCGTCAGCCACCGACAGGACATGCCACGGCATGCCAGTTGCACCGACAGGCGGTGAACCGACAGCGTGGCACGCAGAACCAACTACGAGCTTTTTAACCGCAACAACTTTAATATACGCTATTGGAGCTGGAATTACCGCGGCTGCTGGCACCAGACTTGCCCTCCAATAGATCCTCGTTAAAGGATTTAGGGTGTTCTCATTCCGATTACGGGGCCTCGGATGAGTCCCGTATCGTTATTTTTTGTCACTACCTCCCCGTGCCGGGAGTGGGTAATTTGCGTGCCTGCTGCCTTCCTTGGATGTGGTAGCCGTTTCTCAGGCTCCCTCTCCGGAATCGAACCCTGATTCCCCGTTACCCGTGAGCGCCATGGTAGACACAGAGTCTACCATCGACAGCTGATAAGTCAGACATTTGACGGATACGTCGCCGGTACTGTGACCGTGCGATCTGTGGTGTTATCTAGAGTCATCAAGCAGACGCCCGGGCGAGCCGGGCGAATGGTTTTGATCCAATAAAAGCGTCCTTTCCATCGCTGGTCGGGACTTGGTTGCATGTATTAGCTCTAGAATTACCACAGTTATCCACGTGAGTGGCATATATCCGGTAAACTATGACCGGTTTACTGAGCCTTTTGCGGTTTCACTTTAAGTCAGCTCGTACTGAGACTTGCATGGCTTAAGCTTTGAGACAAGCATATAACTACTGGCAGGATCAACCAGGGAGGAGCCGGGAAGATGGGTTACTGCGACCCCGCTTCGCCATAAGGCCCCTCCTATATATATTTTACAATTCTTTAAGGTTCAACCACCGCGCTAACCTGGGCCTGCCGGAACACTAGCCCGCCTTCGGAGCTGACGGCGCCCCCCCGGCGTACCGGGAAAGGACACCCGCCGCTCGACGGGAGGCCGGCGAGGCTGAGGCGCGCGGTGAAGTCCTCACACTTTACAGACATCTCCACCCGGGTCTGGGCGGTGTAGGGCACTGCCTCGGGGACTGCTGCCCGGCCGTCGGCTCGGGAGTAGCCCCAATTGCTTGAAGCATGCCCTCGAAATGTAGGTCGGGCGGAGCGTGTGTCGGCCTATGACCTGCACACGCCCAACGCCCGCGATCGTTTATATTCGCCAGGGCGTGCGAAACATTGTAAGTTTCGGGTAACTCATGACGTGACCCCCGCAGCGACTACTAGGAGGAAGAGAAAGGGTGCTACATCAAAAGCGCCGGCGGATTACAAAGACCCCCTACTGCGCCGACAGGAAGTCTCCTGCCGGGCAGCGGTGGACCCTTTGATGTAAAACCGCCGACGAATGAGCATCCGGACTTCCAATCCCAGCCGCCGAGCGGAGAGACTGATGGCCGCATAGGGGCCCCTAAAAGACCCCGCAGCCGAGCTGTAGTACATATAGGAATCTTCACCGGCATTCAGGTGACGTTCTCCCAAGCGGTGCGTGCGCACCACCCCATCTCAGATAATGTCCCGGGGAAGGCCCCTATGCTTCATATATCGTATACTTGATACGATATATTTTATTATATGCCGATGTAGCTTCATTAATATATAATAAAGCATCACCAAATAAGTTATGGGGGAAAAAATTTTAGGCATAGCGGTGCGTGCGCACCCCTCCCATACCTCGTCGGCAAATGGAAAAATACTAAAAAAAAAATAAGCGACCGCCTTTATATATAATAATTAAATAATTATTCCTCGGCATCATAGTACAGCATAATTATAACTTTTATACCATCATTGCCCCAATTTCTTATATACGTTTAAACAGCTGTCATAAGAGCGGTGCGTGCGCACCCCCTTTCGTCTACAAAAGTTCAGAGTTGCCTCCTGAAGATGAGGAGCGGTGCGTGCGCACCCCCCTTTCGGACTTAGAAAAAAAATAAAGTTTTATATGCTTATCTTCCCGCACATATGTACGGGGCGAAGTGCAATAAAACCATGTAAGGCCGACTGCGCCTTTATATATAAAAACACAAAAAAAATAAAATACGCCCGCCTTTACATATAATACCATATATGATAATAAAATAATTATTCGTTGTCATCATAGTGCAGCATAATTCGAACTTTTATATCAAAACATTATAACGTCATTGGTCGAAGTTCTTATATACGTGGTATTCGAAGGGCAGGGCGGTGCGTGCGCACCCCTAGCATTACTTGCTAGGAATAAAAACGGAATGCTTAAACATAAAATAAAATTTTTAAAAAAATTACAGATGGTCCTTGCGCTTTTATATAACACCTCGTTATGAATAAGTGTTATTCGAAAGGCAGGGCGGTGCGTGCGCACCCCTCGCCGGACTTTGTGATAAAAAAAAAAATTAATAATTACAAAACCCACGCCCGCTTCTAAATAGGTTAACTTACAAGTGCCTTTCCGACTAAAGAGCGGTGCCTGCGCACCCCTCACTCTCTCAAACGAAATATTGTATTATATGACTGCATAATATTGAGATAGCGGTGCATGCGTAGAAAAGTGAGAGGTACGAAACTAAAGAATACGCGACCACTCGTTGCCTTACAGCACCCAAAAGAAACACGCATATGTACGGGAGCATAATACATCTCAACGTATCGCATACTTCATTCATACATCATACGGCCTCCCCAAATAAGCTGTGAAAAATAATTTG
>CANUHP010000056.1:17500-19873 GCA_948150685.1 Rhaphigaster nebulosa
CGCCGACTGGCGGACTGGGCCGTGCCGGAGTGCTCACCCACCAGGGGCCCGAGCGCCTAGCCGGGCGTGTCCGTTAAGGCACCCCCTGGTAAACGCCCGGTCTTGCGGGGAGACGGCGGCGCTCGCTAGTGGAGCGGCCCAGCGCCGTAGTCTTTCGATACCGCCCGGAACGACGGCCGCGGTGCCGGGGAGCTGTCACGTGACCGCCACAGAAGTGGAGGCCCCGAGCCAGACAATCTCCCGGACCTTAGACCGCCGCAGAGCGGGTCGCGACGTCCTACTAAGGGAGAAGTGCGGTCCCCCGCGGGAACGCGACACCGTGGGGGGCGGCCCACCCACCGCCACGGACGAGCCGGACGGGGCGAAAGGCCATCCCCCCTGTCGGGGTGCGAACCCGGCGAGAAGACGTGAATCTCCCGTTTCGGGGCTTCGGGTCTTTTCCGTTTACCCCTGAGCGGTTTCACGTACTCTTGAACTCTCTCTTCAAAGTTCTTTTCAACTTTCCCTCACGGTACTTGTTCTCTATCGGTCTCGTGGTTGTATTTAGCCTTAGATGGAGTTTACCACCCGCTTAGGGCTGCACTCTCAAGCAGCCCGACTCTAAGGAGGGACCCACCCGGGGCCGGCACCGGTCATCTACGGGCCTGGCACCCTCTTCGGACCGTGGCCCCGTTCAAGATGGACTTGAACGCGGTGCACGGACCCCGGGTTAAACGGGCACTCCTAAACACTACATTTCCCTAAAGGCGAGGCCTTTGGGATTCAGTGCTGGGCTCGTCCCTGTTCGCTCGCAGCTACTAGGGGAATCCTTGTTAGTTTCTTTTCCTCCGCTTACTAATATGCTTAAATTCGGCGGGGAGTCCCACCTGATCTGAGGTCGACGACAACATGCTTTTACGCCCCAGCAACAAAGAGGGGGTAAGAGTCCGACTCGGCCAGACAGGCGTATATCAGTCTCGAGCCACGCTAGAGGTCTGCCGCTGCCAGCCCCCAGGCGAGAGGGAGGCGGCCGACGAACCGCCCGGCCCATACACCACGCACAGCACTAAGAGCGTTCCCCCGACGCATTGTAGTGGAGCCGTCCCGAAAAATGCCACGCGGCCGCTAAGAGTCCACACTTCACGGGTCAGCGCAAAGGCGGGCTACGTGCGACCGGGACACCGGGGCGGTTGTCCGTCTCTCACGAGCTACAAGCGTACTCAAAAAGGAGGCGACTAAGCGTGCGGGCGGGGCCCGAACCCCGAAGGGAGCGGGCACCGGAGCCGTGGCGGGCGCCAGCTCTCGCATCCGACCGCCGCCGCGCCATCCCTCGAAAGAGAGTGGCGCGCGGGGAGGAGCGGGCGGTGAGCCTCGCGGCAGAGTGAGCACGTCCTGTCCGGCCTGGCTTTCGCCGGCGGAATTTTTCAAGGGACCCGGCGAGGGGGCGGCAAGAAGCCGCCCACGCCGGGAGCCCCCATCCCGACCCAGGGCGGACATCCCGGAGGAGGTCGACGCCCGAGAGGGTCAACTGTGGTCGAGACAAGTGTTACTGCCTCTTTTGAAGACGACCCTCAGACAGGGGTGGCCCTTGGTTCTAGCCCAGGGCCGCAATGTGCGTTCGAAATGTCGATGCTCATGTGTCCTGCAGTTCACACGACGACGCGCAGTTTGCTGCGTCTTTCATCGACCCACGAGCCGAGTGATCCACCGCTCAGGGTAGTATATGATATAAGAATAGCCTGTGGCTATTCTTAAATTTATGTGCGTCATTGTCAGCAAATTATCAGCGGCCTCAGGCAGGGCGTGTTGCCAGGCCGCCGAATCTCGCAACATCCTCGCGTCCTCCGAGTAGAATCGGGAACGGGGATGGAGGAGATGGTTGAATTGATTGGCGGGGTCCCCGGCCTGTGAGACCGGGGTCGGCAGCTCCGGGCCTCCCGGGAGTGAAAGCCGGGCACCTCCGAGCTCTACCTCAGACTGAGAGACGAAGAGACCCCTTGCGGCGCCGAGTGATGAGCTTCGAATGAGGCTCGCTCGGCGAAAGGCCTGTCGGCCACGGGGTCTCTCGCCAAAGTGCAGTCTGAGGGTGTTTAGAGCCGGGAGCCCAGCGGACACTTTGCCCGCCCCGGGAGGAGCACCTGCTGCCGCCCCTTACCGCCGCCGCCGGGCCGAGACCCGGACGGCAGTTAAGTTTGTGAGGCTTAAAGTTTATTTGACAAGTTATGCCATCGAGCCGGAAGGCAAGAGACACAAGCATGCAAATCTTTAATGATCCTTCCACAGGTTCACCTACGGAAACCTTGTTACGACTTTTACTTCCTCTAAATGATCAAGTTCGGTCATCTTTCCAGCGAAACCGATACCGAACGAGCCGGTGCCGGTTACCGCCGGTCC
>CANUHP010000057.1:0-43157 GCA_948150685.1 Rhaphigaster nebulosa
AGTGGGTCTCAGCCTTTTTTTTCTAGGAAAGAGCTTTTTAATTAATAAAACGGGGACTTTAAATAAATATATCGCTCACCAATTTTGGGTGTATTTCCAGAATGATACATGATCAGTAGTAGGATTAGGATTTTTATGTGGTAAAAAATCCAAGATATGTACATAAATATGTGGTTATTATTTCAGAAATATTTAAAAATATATGTAAAAATGAGAATTATATAAAAAAAAAATTGTTTTAAAAAATATTAATATACTTTGAATTCCTTAAATACTCCATATACTTAATGCAACAACAAAAGCTGAAGCACGAAATCATTTACATTATAACATATACAATAGATTTTTTTAAAAAAGCACACATTAGGAACAACGAATTAACAAGGAACAAAATTAGTAAAAATAAAAACAAAAAAGGTTAAAATTAGACAAATAAAATTAAACTAAAGAAAAACAACAAAAAAATTCAAATATTCAGGATCTCAGAAATTTCGTGATATCTTCAATCTTCCCTTTGGCGGATTTCCCTTCACTTTCTGGTAGATTACGTTGCCTCTTAATGGCTTCGTTTACCACACTCAAACTTTCAGTAAGAGTAATATTGGTTTCTAATTTTGTGATTTTCTTGGGCAAGAAAGACAAATTCGCGCTTATATATACCAACTACTTCTTTAGAGCCGATGAATTAAATAACAGCTAAATTAAATTAAATTTTCAAAGCTGCAGAATGGGGACTGATCCTTTATTTTTTCAAAGTTGGTACAATGATATGCCTCCACCTCAATCGAAAATTTCCCATCATTCTATGACTGATTCAGTAGATAAATTCAAGCCGGGATATATTTCTTTAAAAATATTCAAACGACTGAGAGCCTTTAATAATATATTCTTTGCTGTAGGCACCACTTGGTCAACATTGGGAAATTGAGCCCTCACTGCTTCAGCAACGAGGTGGAATGCATGTGCTATGAAAGCAAGATTTTAAAGGAGCCTCAACACTCAACTGTCATGTAAGCGATATGTCGTCCTTCGACCTCCGTCGTTTCATCGATAGAAATCCAAATTGGTTAATCTGAGATGTCTTGTAAAGTTTCAGCGTAAATTAAGTTTAAATAGTTTTTTCTCGATCCACTTTTATGAGGCACAACTTGATCGCAGTATTTCTCAAGGAAGACTTTATTTAAAATCGGGATTGTTCAATATGTTAAATGGGACGTCTGGCCCTAAGAAACTCCCGACAAATATCTAGATGTATGGTGTTGTTGCCTGTCGTGCCGGTGAGTCCGTCTTAGGGTAAAGCTTTCATTTCAATTTTCCTGATTTTTATTAGTTGTATTTATAACCTGGACAACTTTTAGGCTATTGACACTGCTTTTTCAAAAACTCATAGAATAAAATAACATTAATACGTATAAAAAAATATAATTTAAGGCCAAATACGTTAAAAAAAAAATTTCCCCGACATTATGTCCAATATATTAATGAAAATATGTAATCTAGGATCGAATTTGTAAAAAAAATGCAATATTTAAAAATACGTAAAATTAAAAGTAATCTATTTTATTTCAAATTGCTTGATACGGATTATGGTCGCGAAAAATCGTAAAAATTTTGCTTTGATAAAAACATGTAAAACATAAAAATCCTAATCCTAATGATCAGAAAGTATCATGTAGTTAAAATATATTTTTTATCATGTATTTGATTTCAAATGATTCATATTTATAATAGAAGAAGAAAAGATAAAAGATGAAAAATCAAACTTTTTTTAAAATTTTAAAAAGTCAATATTTCTCAATAAAACCAGTTTATCTAAAAAACAACATTTCTCATCATTGTTTTAATAAAATCTTTGCTAACAACATTTTTGCAGAAAAAAAATTCATTAAAACTAAGTCCATAAGCTATTCTAGGAAGACATAATCTTCCTACTTTGTCACCTTCAGACATTTCTATGGAGACAGGGCTTATTAAAGTACAAAGTCTCTCTCTTCCATTCTTGAGAGCTCAGGAAGAAAGACGCCATGTCATGAAATTTAGCAAGAAATGTTTTCAAAATAATAATGGAGGCTTTCGACAAATAGGGACAAGTCATTAAGTACTATATAATTCCTCGATTTTAATTTAAGTTAAGATTTTTTCGTAAGTTTTTTTTTTATTGTTAATTAGTTCAAATATTTTCAGTTATTTAAATGGTTGAGTTTTATCTAAAAAGAAATTCTTCCTAAAAGGATTATCATAATTCAGGATTTTATCAGAACTCCTCAGTTTTGGGCCAGTTTGTTGAATTACAAAATAAAAAAAAATGAGGTACTGAATTTATTATTTTTTTTTTTGCAGCATTTGAAACTTACTTTAAATCTAATATGTGCATTTTGATTTTTTAATTAAGCTAATGCTATTTAGGAAAATGAAATGTTTCCTGAAAAAAAAGTGGCTAAGATTTATTATTATTCGTTTTGTCTTATAATTAAATAATAATTTATATACATATGGGCTATTCAACAATAAATAAGAAAAGCAGTGTGAAAAGAATGGGGAATGAAAATAAAAATAATCTTTTTGTATATATTTTTTATTTAAATAGGGAGTATTTTCCTGAGTTTATCGTGAATATTTATATAATTCTGTGAATATTTCAATTTTTTTCTTGGTTATTGTTTAAATAACAGGTTATTTTTCGGGTAAATAAATATATTTTATAAAAGTAAATTAGTATTAAGAGCTGATATAATTTCAGTCAGATGTCACAATTTTTTTGTAGTTTACGAGGACCGTTTTTCCTTCTTAAGGCAGAAAATAGCTATTTTCGTCCTCATATCTCTCCTTTGTCACAATCTCTTTCCACTTAACTATTCATACAATTGTAAATATTGACTTACTGCATATTTTTGATTTATCATTTTCGATGATGAACATTTGTTATCGACCAAGAAAAAAAAAAAAATATTTAACTCCCCGTCAAAATTAGAAGTTTTTAGTTTCAAGATAATCGATTCAAGATATCGGATAAATAACAAAATCCGTCCGTGCGCTGGTTGCCAGAGTAAACAGCAATTAACTTTCATACCGTTAAGTTTTTTTCAAAAATATGGATTCAAACCCTGAAACAGCAAGCTGTTTTCAAATGCTAAAACTCAATTCATAAATATTCGGCGTAGACTTGTAATTTTGTTTTCTTTGCAATGAGTAGAAATTGAAATGAAGATAACTAAAAGACAAATTTTAAAATATTATAACTTTTTTGGAACTTCTGAGAACTTCAGAATATTTGTATTTCCTGTTTATAGGATTCATGTATTTGACGTCATTATCAAATTGCATTCAATTCAATTGCATTATTTTTCAGAATCTGCAATTATATAATTTTATTCATTTCAGTTGCGAAATGTGATTAAATAAATGTGATTACAAGGAGTGAACTCTGTATTTAATTAAGGGATCAAAAGGCAATTAATAGGCCAGATCAGGAGTGCCTTGATATCGCGTGTGAATATTTAAAAAATATATTCAACCTTCGGGATCCTCCAAAATGTTTATGAGAAGAACTGCTTCAATTCTTTGTTTTTGTTTTTTTAAGTTTTAAAGCGAAACCGCATTCAGTGCACTCGCAGCTTTTTCCTGATCTCAATTGGCCTTCAACGTCTTTTGGCAGGCCTTCAAAACGTTTCGATGAATGCGGTCCCAAGTCAAAACGAAGAAAAGTTGAGCCTTTACTGAGATAGTGGTTAGCAAGGGAACTCTGTTGCAGATGAATAAAAATTAGAACAGTGGAATGAGGATGAGGGTTGCGTTGGTGATGAAGACAATTTTGAATTAACCGACAAAAGAGCCGGCAGGGATTTTCTAGAAAAATATCTAGGACGCACAGAGAAGAAGATATTTTTCACAATTTGTTAATATCCTCTGACCCAGTGGTCTCATATGCCAGGCCATTGCCTCTAAAAAAATTTAGCTTTATTAAAGAGGCATTGGAACTTATTCATACATCGGAGATACAAGATTTTAAGTAGCAGCAGCCATAACGAAAGGGACTTGGACGCATTAAGTGGTATGTAACCATAATTTTTGTGTAAATGTTTAATTTTGGTAAGGTGATTTATTAATTTATGACTTAGGTTCATATTATATATTTAAATAACAATTTTTTTTTTTTTAGGGAAAAGTTATTTTTGTTTACATTTTTCTGAACTTTTATTAGTTTGGGGGGTAAAATATCTTCTGAAATTCATCTTTTAATTGCGTACAAAAACAATTCTGAATTAAAATAATCTTTTTCCAAGTACGTAAAAATATTTTTGACCTAAAGAAAACAATTAATTCATTTATATTGACTTTCGTCCTGCTAGATCACTAAGACAGCCCACTGTGCGCCGTACGCCGTCCGCGGCTTTTCTCCAGGACCTATTTTCTTGAGATTTTCCACCATATTCTCAGGTCACCCCAGTATGATACTCGCAACTCGACATTACAATCGGTCTTTTCTTTTTTTTAATAATGAAACCAGCTAGGATTGACGAAGTAAAATTATATATATGTCGGGACATGAAGAGAGAATCATGTAATTTAAAGAAAGCATATATCCTGCATATACCCTATCTTTTAAGCTTATAAGAATAAGAAGGACTTCGAAACGTAGTAACCTTGTTATAAAAATGTTTTTTTTTAAATATAAAGTTATTGATCAAGGAGAAAGTGTCATTCACAAATTAATTTATTATAATCGGCCTTTTCGTTTCAGCATGGAGGCCGATTAGAGATTTTATACGCCTACGATTCGGCCATAAAATCTCATAAAGATATAGGAAAAATGTAAAGTGTTTTCCCACGGCTTCCTTTCAGTCGATTTTGCTATAAAACGAAAGGCTGAGGAGCACAAAAGACAAGTTTGAAAAAAAAAAAAAAGGAAATATTACCAGCTTTAATTTTGGAAAGGACACATTTTTCTGTACGACGCAAAGTTTTGCTGAAAAACCTTTCACTTCATCCATCCATGGGCCCATCCTCCACTTTCTTGTTCTTTCCTCTTTTTCCATTTCCCACTGAAGTGCACCTCCAACATACTCTTTAAATCTCTATTCTTGCCACATTCTTGCCTACCCATCTTAGCCTACTTGCTGTGATACAGTTGCTTTCGGGCACTCTCAGTTTACGGCAATCAACTTGGGACAAACACCAATTTTCCGCTCCATAGGTGACTATTGGTATCATAAGAGATTTAAAAAAATTTAATTTCGCTGCTTCAGATAACAGTTAAAACTTGAAGTTTCAGTTTTGCGTAGACGGTTCTATTACTCTGCTGCTAATTTCTTTGCTGAACTTTTATAAAGTATTTTGTACATGCTACTATGGCATCCGGCTAACCTTTGCAGTTACTTGATAAATCGAAAACGTTACAACCCTCGGCACATTCCATATGCTCATTTGAAAGAAAATCCTCAATTGTCTGGACTCTAAACCACGCACACACCGGATATTTTTTTAATATAATTACATGGAAACAATAAACCATTGTGTCATAATTTGCAGCGCATTTCCAATTTGTTATTAGTTAATTTGTAAAAGGGCTTTGTAATATTGTTATTTTCAAAGTAGGACATTTAACATTAATTTGTTTTGATAAGATAATGACCGAACTATTTGGACCAGTATAAAATTTGTTTACACATCATCTAAAGGGTTCGTTTGTCCCAGGAATAATTTAATTTATTGTTTAGTCAATTTTAAAGATAAGACGAAAAAAATTCCTGTAATAGAGCTAATATTTATTAATTAATCTATTTTGATAACCAATTATTTAAATTTAAATTTAAATATCGTTAAAATTTTACGAGAGAAACCTTAGTTGCTAACGAAATGCCACGGACGGGAAAACTTACTTGAGGGGAGACCATTGTTAATGGAAGTGTCTTGCAACCGAACAAGTCAATTAGTTAAGAATAATACAGTTGTCTATCCCACTGTAATGGACTATTTTGATTACAACACACATATAATTAAAGGTTATTTGTTAAATAAAATTGATATTATAGAGAAGTAGAACAGAATATAAAGGCACTGAAAAGAAGAAATATCAAAATATAAAAACCTAAATTCTACTGCAATGGTCTATCATAGTTTTGAGTTATAACTTAATTTAATTTTAAACAAACAAAAATACTAGATGTTACAAATATAAAATCTGGTATGGTACGCGCACACAAATGCCATTTGATTCTCTACTTGATATTAATTTTAAAAGTTTTCATGGGAACATATCGTTTCCATTGAACAATCTAAAAGCAGATAACTAAAACAATCACTTAAGTTTGTACGTTTCTCGTCACCCTCCATTACCTTCTAGGATTTATAATCTAGAATATTAATTTTTCTAAAATCTTTAGCATTCCAACATTATATTGTACATCAATATTACCACTACTCTTACTTCCGTAAATTTGTTTTCAACCTGGGAAAATATTTCTCCTATAGTTATCAACATCAAATGCTTTCATAGTTTATATTTATCCATTTTTTATTACTATTAACAATGAGACAAGATAAATTATTCCAATCGAACAAAATTAAAGGCAATTTAGAGGAAGCCATTTTGAAAATTCGGCAATTAAGTCCTGTCAGACTACTTCAAGGATAAAACTTAGATGATAAGACCATTTAATAGTAAATTGGTAATTAGTTTAAAACTATAACTAGTTTGTTTGAAATCGTTATAGCCTCTTCCGAAAAAATTGTAAAATTAAAGATATTAAATGGTAGTTCGGTTAAGTCGATTTTAATACGTAATTTCAGTTTCGCACAACTTTTCGTTTTTGAGCTAGATTTACCACATACGGACACATTACAGACAGATGATCCCGCAGTTAATCTTAATACTGTTTCTACAATTTTTTGTGATGCCTAATAAAAAAAAAAAAAATTAAGCAATGCTATTTATTTTTCACTTTAATTAAGTTATCAAACATTTTTAGTTAACGTCATTGGAAATTGTAAGTAAATTAATAATGGTAAATATGTGGTAAAATTAATATGTGTATATATATATATATATATATATATATATATATATATATATATATATATACAGTCGTGGTCATAGAAATTGCATCACCTATTTCTTTTAATCCTGACGTTAATAACGTTGGTCCCATTGAATGTAATTGTTTTTTTTTACTTATTTGGATTGCAAACAGCCTCAAATAATGTTTCTCAGTTCAGTTTTAACTACTGTGAGGATAAAACCTGTAATTATGTAGAATTTCAAGCTACTGACGTCAGAAAAAAATAAAATTGTGACGTTACATAAAGTGGGGGAATCTTCACGGGAAATAGCGAAGAGGATAGGGTGCCATCAATCAACTGTGGTCATAGTTTTGAAAAAAAATCTTTCTCAGGGCATCACGGAGCGAAAGAAAGGTGCTGGAAGGAGGAAAAACGAACGAACGATTGGACCGATTAATGGTGTGATTGTCTTTAGAAGATCGCTTCAAAACTGCCAAGGAAATATCCAAAGATCTAGCAAATAACAATTTGACAAATATAAGTCGAGAAACTGTCGCTCGGCGTTTAAGAGGACACGGTTTATGGGCCAAAAAGTCAGCAATAAAACCGTTTTTCCATAAAAAAAAATGAAAGAATCACGACTGAATTGGGCAAAACAACACGAAAATTGGATATCAGAAGACTGGAGAAAAGTAATGTTTTCAGATTAAAGCAAATTTAACATCTTCAGTTGTGATGGTGCTTCTTACGTAAGACGTAGTGCAACATCAAAGATTTAATGAAAACTGCACGCTAAACAGTGAAGCATCCGGCAAGTGTTATGATCTGGGGATGTTTTTCCTACTTCGGAATTGGCCAAATAAAGTTTATAGATGGTTCCATTAATGCCGAAAGATATATCAAAATTTTAGAAGAAAGTTTGATTCCCTCAATGAGAAACTACCTGTTGCACTGTTAAGACTTTATTTTTTAAAATGATTCTGCTCCATGCCACAGAGCCAAATTTGTGAGTACTCATATTTATTGATAAAAACCATCTTACCACATGAATTTCTTGCATATTTTTTTCTTTTCATGATTGTGTTTTTGTACAGATAATTCAGTTTTTATCAACTAATGTTATCACAACTTTACCATTACCATCACAACCGATTTAGAAATAAGATTACGATTTTATGATTTTCCTGCGTAGTTTACTATAGAAAGATAAAGATCTATTTTCGTTCAAGTTTTTAGCGATTGTATTTTTTTGTCTCCCAAATAATTGGAGGCATTGAAGATTTTTCTTTGACTACCCAAGTTATCATTGTGCCCAAATAGACCTGATTATAGTCGTTTAGGCAAACATTTTGTAGTAAATTGGGAGGCGGAGTGGTTGTAGAGTAAATGTTGAAGTAGTCGGAATCGAAGAACTCTTGTCCTATCAAAGTTGAATGAGAACTCCGTGTAAGTCTCTTGTCAAGGTTAAATCCAAGCTAACGGAATCTCTTCTGGGATAAGCGATGCATTATTAAGTGCACTGTAGGACAGGACGTAGCTCTGCCTAGATGCGTCCACATTCAAATGTTTTTTTCTAAACCTTTTTAGAAACAAACTGTATTTTTGTTAGTGTTCAAAGTTCTAAATCTTTATATGTATAAGACGAAAACTCTTTTTAAACTGTCACTCTTAGTTTATGTTATATTCGCTATCTGAAGAAACTTCCCGTTTTTATTTTTAATATTCCTAACATAAAAAATTACGAAATCGATTGCTACACCGCTCATTTTAATGGCTAAGGGACTAACTTTCAAGCCTCTTTAGTTTTTACATCTTGCAATAGCTGTATCTAAATCTTCCAGCAATTTAACAAGAGCAAATATTTTCGATTTTTTTTTAACTATTTTAACAGCTATAACAAACTGTAATCAGAATTTAATTAAGTCTGCAACGTCAGTCCTTGAAGGCTTTTACCTATTCCAACAAATAGCGTCGGAATTTTATCATTTGTTTTAAAGTTATTATAGTTTTTACCGATTCTGATTTTCGCTAGTGGAACGCAAAAGCGCCCGAAGGAGAATATAAGCAGTTAATAGTTCAAAAGGTCAATAATTCAATTTTATTACTATTTCAAGAATCGTGGGAGGACTAATTTAATTTAATTTTAGTTTAGATTGTTATCAAAGCCAGAAAGATTTTGATTTGTGAAGAAAAACAAAAAGTTTCCGCCAGCGATAGTAAAGAAAGAAAAAAAAAAAAAAAAGAAAATTTAAACTCAGTTTGGGCTTTTCGTCTGAGTTGAGATCCGCAGTAAACAGGTCTAATCGAATGAATCTCTTAAAGTTCTAGTCAATGTCCATCAGTCACAAGGAGACTTTCAATGGAAGAAAAAAAACTTTAAGGAAGAGAAAAAAAAAATGAAAAAGTACGAGGGAAAACTACTGTCTGGAAATCTCGAGGAGAGAGTAAAAAAGGTGCTGCAGAGTTAATGACTCTGCTGTCATTGGAGTCGATCCTAAGCACTAACTAAAAGCTCAATTTGAATTTTCATTTGTACTTCACTTATTTAAATAATAGAAAAAATATCATCGGCTTCAATCAGCTTTATTACACCTCTAAAAACCCTAATGCTCAATATCTGGTTCAACACTTACTCAAAATAAGCCAGTAATATATTTTATCCGACAATAAAATTCATTTCCCGCACTCTTATTACTAAGCACCGCTAATAAAAATATCTAAACGTTCTTTATACCTTTTAAGAAAGAAGTGGCCAAAAACTTCGGCGACAAACGGCAAAAAAAAAATTTATTGACAACGAATGTTGATACAGTTAATTTGTATACTTTATAGCGAAGGTTGCATGGGAAATGTCTTATACCTATGTGCTGTTTTTTTCCAGAGAGGTTTGAGCAAAAATTACTTTGAGGTTTTTCATGGTAGGGTAAAATTCTATCGGATTTTTATTTTGAAAGAGGAAAGAAATAGTAGAGCTTCGGTTTTGAGGAAGTGGCGAACTTGTTACAATGACATTTGTCTTTTATACATTCAAATTAGGGATTGATAAATTATTTACCACTTCTATAAATTTGTTTTATTGAAAACTAGTTTCGAATGTAATACATTCATCCTCAGTTCTAAAAACACACAAAAAATTCAAAAATAAGCAATTCAAAATATAGTTTGGTATTATTATACATATTAAATTAGATTAATATAAATCAGTATTATAAAACATTTATGAATTATGAATTTAATTAAGACAAGAAATCAAATACAAGTTGGTACTCACCAAGGTTTAAATGGATCCATCCATTTATCCATCCAATTAAATCTATTTAAAACCTTGGTGAGTACCAACTTGTATTTGATTTCTTGTCTTAATTAAATTCTTAATTCATAAATGTTTTATAATACTGATTTATATTAATCTAATTTAATATGTATAATAATACCAAACTATATTTTGAATTGCTTATTTTTGAATTTTTTGTGTGTTTTTAGAACTGAGGATGAATGTATAACATTCGAAACTAGTTTTCAATAAACCAAATTTATAGAAGTGGCAAATAATTTATCAATCCCTAATTAAATTGATCCTTCTATACCATCATGCGGATGTCAACTGTTTATACATTCAGCTTCCGTCCTATTCGCTTAAGGCCTTGTAATATAATTTTTAAAAAATACAATAATCATTTAATTATTCAATATAAAAAAATCAGATACAGTTTTAAAAGGTACAAAAATATTCCCGTTTATTTTTAATCCTTTCTCAAAATCACCAGTTTTTGATATGTTAGCTTCTGATAATTATATATCTGTCAAAGTAATTCAGGCTTTTTTTATTTTTTTTTTATTATGGAATTAGGTTGCTCCATCTGGGATGTTAGGACAGAAAAAAAATTTTAGATACTTTGGGTGTAATTTTTAAACATGTTTATAGTCCCGCTTCTATAAATGATAGAAAGCAGGAATTTAACAGAAAAAAAAAAAGTGCCAATAGAAATTTCAAAAAGAATTTTTGGATTTGGACTTAAGGCCGAAGTATAGCAAGCGAGTAATCTTAAACCAATTTTAAGTGAGTAGTTAGTGAGTTTACCGCTTTCAATAATATAATTTGCAACATATGATGGGATTTTCATTCACAAGATCGCTATATAATAATAACATATTCTTCTTTGCAATACTCATTACTAACACTATAAAGTAACAAAGTAAAGTGATAAAGTAGTTCCACGCCTTAAAAGCCCCACGGGTGTGTGGTAGACACAGCTTATTTTTGATTTTTCAACATTTATTTATTGTTTGCTATTGACGATCCGTGGTGGTAACCCCATCAGAACTTTCTGTAAATAATTTTTTAATTACATTACTCAGTCAAAAACTTAATACATCACTTATTTGTAGGTATACTCTATATAAATCATTATATGTAATTAATAACCTTCTCTTAATTATGCATTGCTCATTTTATAATTTTTATAGTATGTACTATTATTTTTTCTCATTTTAATAAACCATTTCAAGGAACACACATCATTGGTTCCATTTGGAATCCGTCCTCTTTAAAATGAACTATTATTATTAATTACGTATTCGTATTTTAAGCAATTACATACTTTTTATGCATCTATTTTAAATACTTAAAACAAATTTTTTGTTAATATTTTAAATTCATTATAATTTATTACTATTAATTAATTATAATCATTTTCGTTACTGTTATTATAGCGCGTATCAAGATTTATTGTATCGGTTTTTTTTATATATAATTAACGGCATTTTTAATTTATTTTTTGATGTAAATAACTTCTATTCTTTGTTGTTTGTGCTTTATCTAATACTGTTATTTTTTTCAAACCGTATTCGTGTTATAATTTAATATTATGATGTCCTACAGATATAGAATTTATATTTGTATTGCTTTTGCAATTGAAAATATGTTTTAATATCCCTGTTTCTAATTTTTATGATGTTTCACCAATACAAGTATTTCACGATTTGTTTTATATTTTACATAGTTTTTTTTTTCCATATTTTCGTCCATACTACTTCAAAAGTAATCTAATTCATTGCTATTATACAGTGCGAACTTTAGATTTGGGTGGTCACGTCCTTAAAGGATTTTTACTGTTGCGGTAACTTTTGCTTAGGCAATAAACACTAACAATATGAGGACTCTTTTAGATCAATTTCAATGTCACGATTCTTTAACGCATGGAGATAAAATTTGATTGCAATAAAATCAAAAACAGATTACTGATTTTTGGTCACATAAGAGATTTCACGGCGGTAATGACGAAATATTTTTCTAAAAAATTCAGATCGATCTTTATTCTATGTAAATTATTTGTAATAATCAATTTATTACCCAAATTTTAGTGCAAGTACTACGCGGAGAGGAAGTACATTCTTAATTAATTATTACTCATTGATTGAGACGAGTCAATTAAGAAAATGTATTCAGTAACACTAAAAAAGTAACCACCCTTGAAATTAACGGTATACAGTCGAAAGACAAACGCTCGCAAATTGAAAAGTTACATGGACGGTCCTTCATTTTGAAATAATCAACTTGGCTACCTACGTCAAGTCCAATCCGTTTTTCTAAAATTTTAACGGGATAACAAATATGCGTTAAGCCCCGTCAACACACCTCTGTAATTCGACGACAAATCCCCTGTAATTTTTTCTCGAGCGTACAAAGTGATTACCTGACCCATCGGTCACAAGCATTATAGGGGTAACAAAAAAAAAAAAACTGATTCGAACTCGGGATTTACGTCATCTATAAGAGCCCTTATAACTGGGATTTAAAATACTCTTTTTTATTCTGGCGGTCGAGGGGAAACTTCGCCCTAAGTAATAATTTCATTCAAAACTCTTTTCTTTTTAATTTTTTTCTTTCTTTCTTTCTTTTTCGAACTTTAGAATTCAAAAAGTCTCCCGTCCATTTCGGCGATATACATTTCCGATTGCAAACTTTGGAAAAATAAAAGGCGATGAATGACACCAGGCACTTTAGATGCATTCAAAAAAACCGAGCCATAGAAAAGGTAAATGCTATTCTTAATGTGACTTTGGCACAATGAATTGATTTATCTATATTTTTCATGAGGTCTTAAAGATGCCATTCGTTACGCATACCCTATTCCACAGAATGCATCCTACTTTACATCATATGTATAATGGGTGTCCTTTTTAGATGGCCCGGATAAATTTCTCTTGAACCAGTAACGTTATAAAAAAAATAAAAAATACGTATTTAATATTTTTCAGTCTAGTTTAAAATTTCGACCTGTTTTTGAAAAAAAAATATATGGGGTCTCTCAGGCCCAATACAACTTTAAAATTTCAAATAGGAACCTATGCCTTCCGATACATTATTTTAACAGATTTTTGAAACTGAAATCAATGGTGAAACCAGATTTTAAATTGGTCAATAAATTAAAAAGCTGTGGTACAAAGTTTTAACAAAACAATGCATTTTGTTAGCTATTTTTAATAATGAAAAAATTCCATACCACATACAACCAGAGGTTGGTGAACCTACAATTCATGTTCCAAATGCATACCCTCTTCGATAATGCAAAGATTGGCTCTTCTTAGCCACTCTTCGCTGTTGCACAGTGCGAGTAAGGAGAGACCGATTGACAAACATTTTCCACTCTTTTCTGCAGTTCTTCAACTGGATCTTGCAGGGTTATGATTGGCATAAACGCTGCTTTTTCTATAACATACAATAAAATATCCAGTTCCACTTCGAAATTGCAGCCATTTCTTGGTGGACCCGCAACTGCTCTGAATCTCCTCATATTGTGAGCAACACGAATAAATGTTTTGTGGTTCACCTGGGGACGATCGGGAAATTTCCGGGAGTACAACAGGACTGCACGGCGAGCAATACCACCACTTTCAATAAAACAATTGCACATATCAGCTTTTTGCTGACGGGAAAACTGCACTCTTCGGATTGACTGGTTGGTTAATACTGGATATAAGGAATTAGATATTGTTGTAAAAATTGTTTATTTTCAGGAATTTATTCACTATCATAAGACCATTTGGGTAAACAATGACAGTGAATGTAAACAGCTACAACGTTTCACAAAACGTACAGTGGCTTATTTATTTTTTTTTTTCTGTTTTTTCACAACATCTTTAAAACAAACCTTTATTATGAATTACAGCTAAAAAGATAACAAACACGATGTGACTGAACTGAGCAATTCCTGTGCAACAAAAAAAAAATGTAAAGGCAATTTAAAAGAATTAATACCAAAACAAAATGTATTGTTTTTTTTTACTTTGTACCATAACTTTGTAATTTATTGACCAATTTTAAATCTGGTTTCACCATTGATTTCAGTTTCAAAAATCTGTTAAAATGGTGTATCGGAAGACACAGGTTCCTATTTGAAATTTTAAAGCTGTACTGGGTCTGAGAGACCCCTTATATTTTTCAAAAACAGGTCGAAATTTAGGCTGAAAAATATTAAATACGTATTTTGTATTTCTTTTATAACATTATCGGTTCAAGAGAAATTCAGCCGGGCCATCTAAAAAGGACACCCTGTATTATTTCATATTAGAGAACACGAAATTTTTGTTTTAAAAATAAAGTTAATCTTCATTTTTAATCATTCATCATGTATCAAATTGTGACATTTTTTTTTTTTTTTTATAATAAACAGTGAAAGCTCCTTTAGGAATTAATAATAAAAACACATTTTTGAAAAAAATAATATATATTTTTATAACTAATAAATAATAAATTAAATTAAAAAATAAAAATCAATACAAAATATTTTATTGATTCTTTTTAAGTACAAAATAATATTTTTAATATGAATAATGATGCTTTAAATTATTCATACAGAAGCGAAATAATCAACCTTTTTGCCAATTAATTAGCATTAGATTAATATTACAACATTAAAAATAATTTATTATTATCTTAATCAAGACTGTCTTTATGAAGTTACTCTTTGAAGGTATTCATTATGCTTGTCAAGTAAACTTATAACAGCTAAACTAACAATAATTTTTTATAATGATAAATATATAAACTGAATATCTGACATTTTTTTCTGTAAAAAATATACATCACTGCAAGCTTTCCAAGCAAAAACAAATTAAAAACAAAACTTTTATTAACAGTCATTAATTTTCAAGAAAAATATATACCCTTTTTTTAAAAAAAAAAAACATCTATATTTTCCTACATACTTAGGCGATGTTTCAATTTTCACTTTTTCCATTTTCAAGCCGATTTATTCATACATATGCATTTACATTTTTTAAAAAATTAGTTACATTTATTATAAACACTTAGATTACCATATAATATATACTTTTTATTTTATCATAAACATATTAAATAACAAATTTTGTGTTGTTCTTTTATAAAAAATTAAAATATCTACTATATCTACAGAAAATAGCCAATTATAAACAAATGAATAAGTCTTACTTGCTTATTATTCTATTATAAGCGTAGTAAAATTATACTATTTTTCCTTTTTTCTTTATTTATGTCACGTTTCAATTTTTGAAAAATAATTCTGCAATTGTAACACAAAAAATAGTACTATCACTCACTCAAGCTCCAACAGCTTAATACAAAAAACAATTAAAAAAATATCAAAACATTCTAACTCACCCATTTAGGGTATTTTCTTAAAATTTAGTGACTGCTATGATTAATCTTTCAATACTTGAAAATTTAGAATATTATTTGAAAACTTTTCGTATTTTGGCACTCTTCTTCCAAGCAAATGCTATATATATATATATTGAAGGAGATAACAAATATGGGTTGAACCTTTCTGTAATTTGACGGCATATCCCCTGTTATTTTTGTCAACAGGATTATCTGATCCATCGGTTACAATCACTAAAGTTGAAAAAAATTAGGGTTGAAACTCGGGATTTATTTTTTATCTTTAGGAGCCTCACTAACTGAGATTTAAAATGATATTTTTTAATTAAATGTTGAACTGTCTTGGAGTGATGTACTATTTTTATTTGGTCGGCCTTTTTTAGACAGTTGGTGTGAGATGAGCTGTCTCTGGTCAGTATTTAAATGCTCTTTTCTTTTACTATATTGATTTTGCCTAAATTGTCAATTGGTTAGTTATTTAATGGTATTAACCATTAGCGAAATATTGTAATAATATCTTACTCGTATTTTTGAGTTACTTCGACTTTTTTTTAATAATCACTACAAAATCACTATTTCACGTTTATTTATTCCATTCATATCAATAAAAAAAAAAGCTGGGATTTTTCTGGCGATACGGAACCGAGCCTCTATCATCCAATAAATGACTGGACAAATAATAAAAAAAAAACAAAGATACAAGAATATAGGAAAGCAGGAAGGAGATGGTCCGGGTGCGGTCAAGAATAGAATAAAATAGTTATAAATATTTATTTAACGCAAAAAATGTTTAATTTTGTTCTTGACCGCCACCCGACCATATTCTTCCTGATATACCATACGGTCAACTATTATACACAAAAATAATATAGAAAGTTTAATGAGGTACCTTCAGACTTCTTTCACACATTTTATATTATAAGTTTGACGCTTCGAACTAATTATCAATTATAAAAAATTTCTTATCTTGTGAATGTTAACCGTTTGCTATTCCAGTCACATTATTGTATACAATTCCAATTTTTTTTTTTTTTGATATCCTATATGAATTTATTATTCCATTGGCCACTTTTTCGTAAGTATCTTTATGTTTCTCATCTTTTTATCATTAAAAGTCCTGTTTAATTTGCCCTTGAAGTATCCTTGTCGCCTGCTTCCAAATTCTATGCTAAGTAAAAAAAAATCTGATGTGGACACCTCATGACTTCTTTGGGCGCCAATTCAACTATAAATCAGTGGCTAAAAAAGTGATCTTCAATCGCTATTTGGTTGGTAGATTCCGAAGATAGCAATATCTCAAAAATGACACTCGGCGTCGCGACGTCTATTGGCGTTGGTTACTTGTGATGGTGCCCTGATTCGTTATTCTGCATGCGTTAGCCTCAGAATTTTATTTTCTAAAACTTTTATTTGGCGCTTTATTTCTAATATTGATAAGATATTTAGAATATATATATTGCTATGTATTGAGAATACAGAGATTGAAGGAAATTATACAGATTAAATAGTAGCAATGAAATAATTGATAAATTAAATAATGATTCCTCCTGGTTCAATCAATTTTAACATAAATAAATTACATTTTCGGACAAAGAAATACTTACAAGATCGGACGGGATACCTGGGGGTCAGGTCGAGAGTGCCGACAGGCCGCTCAAACCGTCAAACTAGAAATAGGCCTGGTCGACAAGGTGTAGTAAAACCTACCGCCCAAGGATAATGAACACTGGAAGAAATTTTACAAAAGACTCAATGACGCGGAAAATGACACGCCCTGCCCCCCTCCCCCCAAGTCCAAAAGTATAGTGGGGGCCAGATATATGGAAAATGGACTTTTCAAGAAGGAGAAGGGACAGAGGAGACAGAAGTCGAGAGATTTCAAGGTAGAAGTGGAAGGTTCGAAGAGTAGAAGCAGAGGATCCAGCTGAGTAGCCCATCCGAGACGTAGTCCGTGAGTCTGAGAAGACCGCTGCGGGAGAAAAAACAAGACCATTGAGCGGCGAAGTGGCGAAGCGACCAGTCTCTGAGTCAGCGAAGGCGACACTGAGATAAGTGATAGTCCTTTCATTCAAATGTGTACATTAATGTCTAATATTATGTGGCCCCCGAGTAATATTTTAAATAAGCAAGTTCTCCCAGTATTCTCAAATACATATGCTAAAGTCCATAGATTTTTATAATGAAGTTAATTCAGGTTATGAATTATTAACCAGCAGTTTAATTAATAACATAACTTAAATAAAGTAATATCTTCTATCAAAAAATACTATTCTATTTACTCTGCATGCCATCATATATTTTATTTAAGTGAATTGGTGAACGCGTCACCCTTGGAAAGGATCTCCAATGGTATTTATAATATCCCAAGCTAGTGGCCATAACAGGAGGGTCTGCGGTCCCTAGCCTTTTATGTTAAAATACAGGTTGATTGATCGGCTCCCTTCTGAAACCGATGCAAATAGAAAATAAATTAGATCAGCAAATTAAGTGTGGTTTCTGGAACCCCCACCTGCCTTAGAAAAGCAGTTTGCCAGAAACATAGCACTATATATTTAAAAAATCTTTTAAGAAAATTAAAAAAAGTCTATTATGAACTTCATGTAAATCACCACTTCCGGTTATCCAATTTCAACAAAAATCTAGTATGTTATTTATATTGAAATAAAAGTCTAATATACCAAATTTGAGAATTTTCTCATTATATTTTTATATGATTTTTGATGAAAGTCTATTATGACCTTGAAGTAAAGTACCATTTTCTGTATGCCAATTTTAACCAAAATCTAGTATGTTATTTATATTAATATATAAGTCTCATATACTAAATCAGAGAAGTTTTGTATTATATTTTAATATCATTTTTGATGGAAATACATTATGACCCTCGAGTAAACCACTTCATAATCATGCAGTGACTAAAAAGGAAGGTTCACAATTAGATGTTACTACAATTCTAAATTTCAACTTTCTACAGCTACCCGTTTTTGAGTTATGCGAGATACGAACAAACGTACGTACAGACGTCACGACGACACTATTCAAAATGGATTCACTGATGTTGAAAATGAATCTTTCCTTTGAATTGTGAAAACAGAAAACTTTTGCGATTGCAATAATTACTGCGTACAATGAAGTAAAAAAAAAACTCGAAAAATATATGCAGTGCGCATGTATGCGTGATTCTTCGGCACGCATATTACTTTCCTTAAACACACCAAGAAATTCTCAACCTCGAGCGATTTTAATCTCACTTCCCAGGATTACTAAGGATTTCCTTCCGCGAAGAAGCTCCAACAAAAAGTGGATAATGCTGTTAAAATTAAGCTAACCAAGTGTGGCTGAAGGGGGGGAGGAGGAGGGAGGGGGTGTAAGGCGCCATGAATATGCAATAGTCGAGTGTAAACTTCCGAGGGGAATCAGATGTTGCTCACTCCTTAGGTGTAATCAGGTTATTAGTTCTAACGCGAGGGCTTGGAATCTCTACGTACTGGCGCAGCTTCTAACTTATACATACCCTGTTTAAATTTTAAAGGGAAGTGCGGAGAAAATTTCGTAATCTGCGTTAAGGTCAACGGATAATTTAGCTCTGGAAAATTCCTTCCATAATAACCAGTGTTATAGTGAGTAATGCCCTTCTTTGCCAACCTGCGTACACGGATTCGATTCCAAGGAACCCAATTTTTTTTTTTTTTTTTAAGTTCTCCAAATAGGTCCATTCAGTCTCGTATGGATGATCGAGTAAGTTATCATAATGACTGAGTATTTGCTTGAGCAAAATAGTAGTAATTTGTTACAAACACGAACGATATTAACAATATGAGTTACTTAATTGATATTCTTTATTATAAAATTTCTAGCTATTGAGTTATTAATTTTAAGAATAGTTTTGAAATTATAGCTCCATCAAACAGAGCTCTTGAGAAATTTAAAATTGGTTCGAAGAGTGTTTCGAGTTATGCGCTATCACGGTGGTTATTTTTGCACTGTTAATGTGAGATGTATTTTCGGTTCTGATGATGCCCGAATTGGCGAAACGTTGACTGCTATTTGAGAGACTCGAGGCTTTTTATTTAATCTTTTAATACTAACCTAATAATGAGTTACGTATGGCTGAAAACTAATTCAGGTAGGTCCTGTCCGCTAAATAGATGTTAAGTCACGTTTGAATAAAATTTAAAAAAATATATTCGTTTATAAATGCAAATAAAACAGTAAATAATTTTTTTTTAAAAGATAAAGTACTGTCTAAGATCATATGCTACCTTACAGTAACAATAATAAAGAGGGTATATCTCTATAGGTCACTGACGAAATATAAACTGGAAAGATAGGACTATACTCGTACCTATTATTTTCGTTGTCTTCTAATTTGCGTTTCGGTTTCTATGTCAGTAAAGCATTCATTGTGTACTTACTGATCTATTTATTATCTAGCCCAATCAATAAACATGCAATTTGTAAATATTATAAATTATTATAATGATTCAAGGGCCCACGCAGAAATTTCTTTAGGCAGGGGCCGGTCCTGGAAAAATACAGAGTACTGAAGATTTCCAGAGCATAAGAATTAGCTCTAATGTCGCCCCTTTCAAGAAAATTTGCAAAAATCTGATGAAAATTGGTCGTTTTGATAATTGATGGTGAATTCACCTCGTTATATTTTTTATAATTGGAAAGGAATTGACAAGATTTTGAACCTTTCAGGAGCAGAGTTTAGGTCGTTATAATATGTCCCTTTCCAAGAAATTTTTAAAAATTCCAACGCGAATTCGACTCGCTTAAATTTCACGGTGTAATGCTAAATTAACGAACACACAACAGTGAAGACTTTAAGATATACTTTTATTGTCTAAACAAAATCTTACAATGACATTTATAATGCTTCTTACAAACTAAGTTACAATATCTTAGCTATCTTACATCATAGCTTACTCTGATATGGAATGCTAACTTGATATGGAATGTTCTATAGTAAATTTAGAGAAGGCTTTATAGGGATGAGAAAGGGAGAGGGGATGAAGTTGCAAGGAGCAGAGGGAGGGAGATAATTTCCTCTACACCTAAATTCTGGGTGGCCTATTTAGGAACAATTCTTGGAAGCTCATGTGAACTTCTTGTGAAGGCTGTTCTGAAGGTTCAGTTAAAGTATACAATTGACATCTGAACTAGAATATGGTAGCAATAAACTGTTGACTCTAAGAGAGAGCTTGACAGGCTTTCCGGTAGGAGACAAAATATCTTTGGGGAATGGTCAGTCGACACTGACAGTGACAAGGTGTTACCACATGCTAAGGATTCCCATATGTATGGTCTAAGACATTAGAGAGCCCTGAGAAAGACAGTTTACTGATATTAAACTAATGTTTAAATTTATAGTTATAAAGTTGTTAAATATAATAGTCGTCTGATAACTTGCTACGTTTTTCATTATCGTGGTCTGAGCTTTCGCCAATGTAGTAGAAGTTCCTCCAGATTTTTGGTTCCCGAAGAATATCGCGTCTGCCGGGATAAAAATTTCATTCAACACATAATATTCCTATTTGTTAAAATTGTCGATTTCTTAATGATACAATTGGTCTTTTTTAGTTGAAGCTTCCATTAAAAATCGAAGTTTTCAATCGAAAGATCTTAAAACTCTACTGATATCGATCAACTAACATCCATTAGATTGATCAATTTTAAAAATTAAGTTCGAGTTTTGAAGTAAAAATGGTCTCCCCAAACTTTTTTTTTTCTCT
Source organism: Rhaphigaster nebulosa (assembly GCA_948150685.1). NCBI lineage: Eukaryota > Metazoa > Arthropoda > Insecta > Hemiptera > Pentatomidae > Rhaphigaster > Rhaphigaster nebulosa. The sequence continues at coordinate 21,382 of CANUHP010000057.1, forward strand.
ATCTCTCAATTTTATAATTTTCCTATTGATTTTTAGGGAGAGACAGGAAATGGTCCCTACTGCCCTCCCCCTGCTAATATTATAATTAAAATTTATTAGGATCAATAAGGAGGATTTAATTGTTTATATTGAGACGACAGATCATCATAGATTGGTTCCCTTTTAATTTTAGATGCGGTTGTATCCAAAAAAGTTGTTTCTTTATATAGACTCGATTCCTGCAAATGCTTAAAAAGCAACTTCGCGTATACATATGAAAACCACACATTCACAATACTGACAAGTAACAAAGTTGTTTTCTTTTTTTTCTATGTTCAAAGCCGGATGAAGCGCGTACGACCATTAAACTCTTCCTATACCTCTGGGGGTACTCTTATTACACTTTAGGAAATAGCCCATTGAAATTATAGACCCAACCTTGCAAAACGTCAAGTAGTTCTATTATTTTTTTTTTATTTTATATTGTTTGGACCTAAGCCATTAGTAAATAACCAAATTTTCTACTTTGAAAGACTTGTGCGAGCTGTGTAGTAGCCAAAAACACCGAAATGTTTGCACTATTTTCAGTTTCTGATCAACATCTCCCAAAGTATTCGCCAGAAAAAGGTTAAAGTTACTTTATTTAAACTATATTCCATTTACCGCAATTTGAGAACTGAGCCAGCACAGTATGTCAAATAGTTCATTATATATAGGTCTTCAAAGATTGAATATTTTTTCCAAACATTGAAATTTTTTTAATTTAGTCTCCAAATTTGTTCGATATGAAGAAAAATACTCATCCCATGCGAAAACTTATCAGCAATTAACATGAAGAATATTTATTTGAATTTAATTTGAGCTTTGACAGACACCCGTAAACTCTCTACTTTTCGCAAAATTAACATTTAACAGAAAACCTTGAAAAATGGAATTTGGGAATAATAAATGAAAACATACAGGTATAAAAGAAAAACCCAATGTAATTTCATTAATTTTAACGGTCCAGGCTTCAAGAAATGTTCAATAAGATGCAAGCGCAACGGTGTAATTCTCAAGATGGACAGCATGCGCAGGCTTGTCTCTTCGTTCGTACAATCCAAGGGTGGAGATGTCTTCCTCGTCATTGGTATCCTCTAGTTGAAGATATTGGATGTTATGATATTATTTGCCCGAGCAGAATCGACAGAGCAGTGAGTATATTAGCCCAGCTTTCCGCCAGTTGTAAACGCCGCTGTAACCTTTATCACAGTTGCAGAAAATCATCCGCAGTAGGATCTGAGAAGCAGGATCCAGGATGATAGTGATAGAGGTAAGCCCCTGATCATCAAGTTTCCACCCACAATATGCAGACATTTTTTCAACTCCCAACCATTTTTGAACTTGGTGGTAAGTTCAGTAAACAAGGTGAAGGCTGCTAAGAAATCACCCCCTGTACAAAGCTAGAAAACACTTCACTCCAACACTTGCTATGGCCTCCTTACTTGAGTCTGGATGCCGGAAAAGTTCAAAAAGTTCCACTAGTTGGGAATTTTCGTATAATATGTCTGTTTTACCATGGCCAAAAGGAGCCGAAGTAGTGTCACACTTCATGAACGTATGAATATAAAGCACTTGGTGAGTGTCAGTAGCACCTGAGCCTAAGCCATTGAGGAGAACGAAGAGATCGACATCTTCTCCTACTACAATCACACGGTCAAATGCTGGACTTTTGGATAATGGCATGTCAATGATGTTCTGATCAGCATCTTATTCGGTAACTATCGTAAATATGTGTGATGAGGCGTATCTTGTTGTTCCCATTGGCCACTACTTTTTTAAGAGGTAGTTGGATGATGATGCATTCCTTGAAAATTATTTCATAGTCGAAGTGAAAAGCACAGCGTCGGAGTCGTTCAGCTCTTTTCGTACTCTCATTAACCGCATCCTTTGAATAACCATCGAAAACAACCGAGGCGTTTCCAACAAAGTCAGTTTTGTTATAGCTGATGATAGTGTTACATATGGTATACAGATATATAACCGAGTATATAATAGTGCCAAAATTTCGGTGTTTTGGCTACTACGTAGCTCGCACAGGTCTTTCGAAATAGCAAATTTGTTTTTTTACTACTGGCTCAGGTCCAAAAAAAAAAAAAATTATAACTACCTGACCTTTTGGAAGGTCGATGCCTTTTTAATGTCTATATTGACTGGACCAAAACATTGGGATAGGGGTACAGCCTGTTGCCTATAAGAGTGGAAGTAGCTGATGCTGCCTACCTTCTGTCTAATTGTTTTCTACTCTCTTTACGCATTCTCAGGTGTATTCGGACATCTAGAAAAGGATCCAGAATGTGCGAAAGTTATCTATTAACAAAGTAGTATAATGCTTTTCATCGTTGTTGTGATCAACTAGAGTCAACAACATCGTCTCGTGTACGTCGAATACATTTATTCAATTATATTCCACATCCCACTTACATGACTCAATGGAGATTGCAAAATGTGAATCTCAGACAAGCTTGAACTTTTTTCGATGATTACCTCAGTATAATGATCCTCCAGAAACGGAACTATTTTGATGCCCCAAAGCCCGAATAATGAGTCTTCCAAGTAGCTCGTACGCACTTACCCCTTAATGCAAGGCAATGTGTGTACCAATTACTGTTCAATTGAATTATCGATTTAAAAAAAAATGGATGTGATTGAACATGGGCATGAATGTGTATTTGCATATTATCATCTTAGGAATATTTTTAAAAACAGAGGAAACATCTAGCTTCAAAAATAATGATTTTACAGTAATTTCAAATCGAACTTTGTAAAATCTAGTGCGCACTTACCCCACATGACCTTACCTAAAAAGGTAGTGTCATAAAAATGAGAATATACTAAAAGTAATATTGAAAAATGATGATCCATATGAGTGGAGAAAATAATAACCTGAAAGCATGACCAAAGCTCCCTCCGTAGTTTAACCAACACTCTACCACTACGCAATAAAAACTGTTTCCAATAGAATCAGCTGGAAGGTTTAGATTATAGTGAACAATTAGTTTTTAGAATGATAAAATTTGCAATAGAAACTATAAACGATTTTTAGAAAATAAAATGGCTTTAGAAGATGAAAGAATAGAAAGTTCAAAGGAAATTCTATCCAGCTCTTTATTGGTTTACTTTTGATAAAAGTATTTTCCCTTGAGTTACGGTCACAGGCGCCGAAATTGCTCCTCGAAATTCATTTATTCATCTAAATCAAGTGATGTTATAGACCAGTGGTTTTCAAACTTTTTCGCCTGGCGGCACACTGAAATTATAGAACAAAATTCACGGCACCACTATTATTATTATTATTATTTTATAACTGAAATAATAAACCATAGAAGTAAATAAAATAAAACATAAAAAATATATAACTGTAATAAAATCTAATATAATTGTTTTAATCATGTAATTAATTTAATATTTTTATTTAAAACTTTTGCTTCACCCGAAGGCGCCTTGGTAACCAATTTGAGAACCGCTAATATAGACTCAGAGAAACAAATTAATCGCCAATATTTATCTTTTTCACACTATAGAAATATTCTTTTTTTTTTTTTTCAATCACACCTAAAGCACTACAGAGTATTTCAAAAACTAAATACACCAATTTGCCGCGTCATCCCCCCAATACTCTGGGATATGGGTAACAGATTAAATCGAGAGAGAGAGAGAGAGAGAGAGAGAGAGAGAGAGAGAGATTTTATTTTGTTGTTTATGTTCTTTATTTTATAACATTGTATTACAATATAAAATTACAACTTCTTTACGGAAGTTTTCATTACTAAATTAAATAGCTTTGTTATTTTTGTGCACAAACACACTTCACTTACATTATCTTTATTAATTTGCTACATTAATATTTTTTTACCCACGCACAACCAAGGTTTCGAATTTCTCTTTCATCTCCTGGGTTTTCCTTTTCTTTTTTTTTTTTTACTTAATTATGCAGCATAGTAATTGAAAAACATTGTATTATAATAGTCTTGCTTTTGAAAATGATATGTTCTGATGTTTTATTCATTTTTCTTAATTTTTTTTTATGCACTGTGTTTTCCCTATAACTAAAGTAATTAAAGTTTTGAGAAGTCAATAGGAGAATAACAATATTTGCGATATAATTGACTGAGCGTAAGTGAGGTCCTAGACCGTTTGGCAATTAGGTTGTCTGCCTCTCTGTCAGATTACAACCAAAAGTATTGTTCGATTTTCTCCAAATGTTCCTTGTAGTCAGGAAAAACGACGATGCGTAGGAATTTTTATTTTTTAATTTCGATCCAAGATAGCCGCCATTTTAATGGACCAGTACCATTTAAAGTCTGTTTGTTTTGCAACCACGACCCAATGCATCGTTCGAATATTCTACAAATTTATCCCTTGATGTCTGGAAAAACGACGGTGTGTGGGGATTTTTTAATTGCGATCCAAGGATTTCGGAATGTTCATGAATTTTTTTCACCAAGTTGCAACATACCGATTTTATCTAAGACATTTACAATTTGTTTCTACTATTTTTCTTCTAATTATCACGTTGAGATAGTCCATATTAAATTTATTTAAAAAAATAATCTCTTGAGCCTGGACTAATATTGAACTTTCTTCGAGTGATTTTCTGTTATGATGATACCTGACATTGAAATACGTTGACTGTTGATTTTTCCTCTAATCAATAAAAAAAAAACTAATATTTTTAACTGAGACCGATATTTAACAATGAAAGGATTTTTAAAAAATATATGAAATTTTTTTTATTATTTTGTACATTTTCACCTTTGATTTATTTGCTTTAATTTTATTTTCTCAATTTGTTTGCTTTTTTTTCTTCCAATTTTCGATATTATATTTTCATTAGTATATTTTGAATTTAATTGATAGTTAGGAGAGGGGATAGTTCAGTGGGCAAGCGGAACAGCTAGTGATACTAAAGTTAGACCCAACCAAGCTCGTTAACCTCATGGAAAGGTATTCGCCGAGCAATTGGGAAGAAACCGTCAGCTCAACTAGGCCCGTCAGCCTACTGGAAGTAACTCGTCCCGGATGTACCTAAACCAGTTGAATACCAGCCCGAAATCATGTTTTCTTTTTTGTTTTTATTACAACTTCAGACGGAAACAGTCTGCAAGCCGAAGAAGACGTAAAAAATTGATGTGACAAACTGCGTTAAAATAAGCATTTTAAGTATAAAGACACAATAACCGATCCATAATTTAATCCATTATACACATGAAAAATACCATAGTTACGTATTTAAATAAATTTATAATTATAAATTTATGCAGTAAATTTTAACATATTGTTAAAAAAAAAATAAACATACTTAAATTCCTATGATCCAAAGATCTCTACAATAAAAAGTGCCTATCCAAAATGAAAAATAAGGCATTACAATGCAGTAGTGAAGCTAGAGTGCCTATATGCAAGTGAATGTCTGGCATTAAACTAAAATTTAGATAGAAGTCCTAGAAATTCCAATTATAAGGAAAATATTAGGACCACAAAACACACCAGAAGGTTGGAAATTACGAAGTAATGCTGAAGTATACGAAAATGTAGAAAATATTTCAAGCGTAATGAGAAAAAGAAGACTCATGTTTTTCGGGCATTTATTTCGAATGCAAGGCAGATAAACCAATAAGATATTCAAATATCTATGGGATAAAAAGTCCACAACAAGCTGCGTCAACGAAGGAAAAAAGGATTTAGAAAGAAACAATATACAAACAGAAGATATATGCAACAGAGAAGCCTTTCGGGGAAAAAATTGAAAATGGAAGTATTCCAAGGCAGGGTAACTAAGAAGACTAGTTCAGAATGGTCTGACGACAGAAAGAAGAAACATAGTGAACAGATGAAAGCATACTGGAAGAAAAGAAAATAACAAAGAATTAGGAATTGAAATTGGAACGTAGTTCTCAGATGGCCTATGCCTAAATTCTATGATATAAATATTCAGGGATCCGTCAACATATATATATTTTTATTATCATAAAAAATTCGATGAAATAATGTTGGCTGATCACTGAATATTTATTTCATAATATACCTCACAACCGATTACCTACCATAAATGATAATTTAATTCTCGATGCAAATAATAAATAAAAACAAAAATCTTTAAAACCTTACAAATATAATGCAAAGCCTTATAAACATCATTAAAAGTAATACTCGAGGAGATCAAGAGCAAGACTGAACCAATGATCGACCGTAGCTCAAAGGCAGAAGACAAGACAGAAGGTGTAAAGCGACGGATAAAGTGAGAGAGTGAGGAACCCAGATTCACTGTAAGAGCGTAACTAATCCACGGATTTCAGAGGGTGAACTATCCGAAATTTTTTTTTTATTTATTTATTTTATTCTATTTTTATTTCATTTTATTTTATTGCTTCTTCTTTTGTTAACATTGTATATTTATTTATCACCATTGTCCTTTATTTTATCAATTTATTTTTCTTTATATTTATTTTATTGTATGCATAGTTGTACATACAGTGTGAATGGGTACTTCAGCCCTAATACTCACTGCTCTTGAGTGTGGCAGCGTGTATTATGTTCAATAAATAAATAAAGAGAGAAAAAAAAGAAAAAATGTTGAGAGAGCCGAATAGGTCTTGGAACTTTCACAATTCATAGTTGGTCATGGACAAATCTGCCATGTCCTTAAAATATTTACAATATTTATATGGTTTTTATTTTACAAAGAAATAGACTCAATTGAGAAGACTAAGAGTATAGGAAACCTTGAGAGTATAGTTACATGTGTAAATATTTGAATACAAACAAATTGTAGGCTAGTACTATGGGCCATAAATCAAATCTAGCGGGAAAAAATTATTTTTTATGCAGAATATATTCTAATTGAATTTATAGTGATAAATACAAATTTGAATCGATATTTTATCGCACATTATGAGTACATTCATTATATTTAAGTGCTTTAAATATTTGGGGCCATATTGAGTAAAAGAAATTTTAATTTTATAGTTACTAATACATAAAATGAATGTTTGACGAGCAAAACTTCTTCATAGAGCTCTCATTCCTTGACAACCCAACGCCTGCACCGCTTCCCGGGTGTGACGTCTGTAAATAAATATTTATTTCCAAAAAAGAGGGCAAAAATGGACACAGGCTCTAAAATAAATAGTGCTCCTTATGTAACAAAAAATAAAGCGAGTATATTAAACAATTTTTTCGCTAAATGACCTATATTAGCAGAATTTGGAAGAAAATACTTTATAAAAGATTTCCTATCATTCAACGTAACAATAGTGTACCTGAATGGTAAAAATTGGGTTCCTCTTGCTAATTATTTTAAAGAAGCCAGGAAATATAGATATAGAATAGAATAGAATTGAAGAAGAATTTTATTCTGGGACTAGGTCGCTTGAGAATAACACAATCCACAAATAAAACAGAAACAATGTCTGACCATATGATTACAAAATAAAGATCAATTAATATTTATAATATTTTCAATAAAATAATAAGCAAACAATATAAATTCTTGTCTTGAAAATAATAAGTAATGTGAACAACAAAAGAAAAGAAATAGAGAGAAAATTAAAAATATAAAAATAATGGGATGATTTGCAAAGTTGAAACTAGTGCATTAAAAGTATTATTTACTTCTGATCTAGATTTTAATATTAAATTGAAATTTAAGAGGGATTTGAATGAGGATAGAGAAAAAGCAGGGTGGATATCAGAAGGAAAGGAATTCCAGAGGATAGAGGAGCGGGCGAGAAAGGAACGTTCCAAAGCTTCGGTTCTATAGAAAGGGGTATAGAGGTCAGAAAGGCGAGATCTTGTTTCCTGTGCGTGGACCATGGATTTAAATAGTAGGAGGCCGTAGATGTAGGAAGGGTGCTGGGTGGTGATAGTTCGGTATAGGAAAGATCCGAGGAAATATTGTCTACGGTTGGAGGGGAAGTGCTACTTTAACTCGCCGTAAAGGTGGGACACGTGAGCCCATCTCCAGGTACCGAAGACAAATCTTAAAAAGCAGTACATACCACATAGCTTGTGTAAGGAATTTATTAGTTGTTACATACTATAATTGAATGCATATTATACCTGCTTTATAGCAAATAATGTATATTCAAATATGCTGCTATTTATGTATCTTGAATAATACCTGTAGTGTAATTGTAATTATCTAGTGGAATTATTAATAATATTTGCTGGCCAAGACCAATTTCCGGCTAACGGTTCTATAACCAAACCGTCAATATTTTTATTGAATTTTGTTTGTACATTGTTTTACTTTGCTATCCGTATGTTCAATAAAAGTTCATTCATTAATTCACACATAGTGAGTACATGCATTTTATTTGGGGATTTTAAATATTTGCGCCCTTTTAAAGTATAAGATATTCTAATTTCATAGTAACTAATTCATAAAATGAATGTCTACTGGGAAGTACTTCTTCATGGAATCATGTCAAATCAGTTGGGTTGTCAAAATATGTAACCCAACTGATTTGACATGATTTTTTTTTTAAAAGTTTGTTTGAATTTTAATAAAATTAAAGTTGTAATTACTCCTGAATTTAATAATTTAAATAAGCTGATTATAATAATGGAAAGAGTTGTCTAAATGTCAAACATGATAACACTTCACTCATTGCTACAATTTGATACCAGGATGAAGAGAATTGGCTTCTCCTGCAACGAGCAATTCTAACTTCGCAGATGTTTTTATCTTCCCACGCGAGGGTGGGAATGAAAACTAACAGAGACTGATAAGCCTGGAGGTGCGCTAGACAAAGTAAACATGGACCTGAAGTATTCGGTCAACTCACGATTTCAACTATTTTCCAACTCGATTTTATTTCTGGCCCATAGTAGCTAGGCTAAAAAGCAGAAATTAAGGTTGCAAGTAATTACATATACTACTTGAAAAAAAAAAATTTAAAATATTTGCAAGGCATGGGGTAGAGGTACTAATAAATATATATATATATATATACTTGGTAGATATGGGAAGAGAAGAGCGCAAATAAATTCAAGATTCGCAGCCAAAGTTCTACTATTCCATGAGCTTCAAGTTGATTTATGTTGATATGATTAAAGTTATCGAATATGTTCGAAGGGGTGAAACCCGAAAAGAGCACATGTCATTTCCGATGCGATATCTTTCAACCACCTTTCAACAGAGTGAACGCTGCTTCGTGCATCAGAAACTGAGAAAATCATTAGCTAGCCTTCAGAAGGATTATAAGCGATTCATTCCAGCCCGGGTTGTTATATATCGGTCCCTTACTTCCGTATTTAGGTATGGAGGCATCCACAATGATAGTATTGGAAGGAGGCACCACTTTGCAAATTATCTAAGCGCAACATGCTCATACTTTGTGATTTTCGTATTTATACTGACACATTTATGTGCGTATCACCTCTTCAAGTTGCAAGGTCTACAGTTACAACACGACGTTTTGAAATTGTAAAATACCCCTGAATAGCATTTAAAATGGTTCGATGGGGAAAAAAAGGATGTTGAAGAGAAAAGGAAGTGAACTGATAAGTTGCAAACGAATTGGACTTAGGATAATACTTACTTGTATTCTATTAACAGTAACATAGTAACATAAAATAGTAAAAAGAAGACTTGAACTTTTGGATCTCCCCAAATTGAAGAGCGCTTTTGGTTTTTTTTTTTTTTTTTCGAAATTTTCATTCCCTTCGATTTTTTGCCTACATGATCGCAAAGAAACTTTAACACGCAGGAATAAAATTATCAAACGTATTGCTTGAAATTTAGAAATACTAACTTTAATTGTAATGCAAATATAACGTTTTTAATGAAGAATTACGTTCCTCTATCTGGAGTGTTAGGACGGAAACATTTTAAGATGCTGTTGGTGTTATTTTTAAACGCTCGTAGCTCCGCTTTTGTAAATGTTAGAAAAAAAGACTTGGTATCATTTAACAGAGAAAATGTGCCATCAGAGGTTGTAGAAAGATTTTTTGGATTTGGATTTAAGGCGGAAGTACAGTAAGCGTCTGAAGTTGACTCATTTTGAGTGCTGAGTTGATGACGTCACCGCTTGCAATAATATAATTCGCACGACTGGATCTTCAATCACGAAGCCTGATATTTTATAATAAATATTTTCAAAACCTGCGAATGTGTGGCAGACACAGTTTCTGTCCGATTTTTTTTTTTTTACATGATTACAATGTCTCCCGACGTTTCTTTTTTATATCACCACATTCAGGCATGATATGAATTTACTCATCATATGCAATGCATTGAACGTAAGATTTTCATGGTGTGAAAAATACAACAAAGATGGTGATTATATTATCCAAGTGTGTGACGAATATCTGTGAGCACGATTATAAATTTTGTAATGATTTCTAGAAAACGCTTCCAAAGCCAGGCAACATAGTTCCGACAACCAGCGTAACCTACTAATCGCTAGGAGCATAGGCGTTCGTGACTGAGCAACATTAATTGACAGAAGGAACGATAAACTGAGCCGAAGTTGGTTCTCCATCCACACTACCTCACTGAATTAACTCTACCCCTCGCTAAATTCTAGCTACCCCTAACGGCCCGCAATCCGCCTTCCTGAGGTCTTCGCCTGAAGATGGATGCCGGCAGAGGAACAGCTAAGAGACAGAAGTAAAAATATAAACCACATGTAGGCGTATAATGAGCAGATTCTAGTAGATTTAAATTCACACCATGTTTTTTTTTTTTTTTCTTAAATATAAGTGAATATGCTAAATCAAAAAAGAATGGCCTAATTATTATTTTTGCTCTATGTAAAAAGTTGACATTTTTATTCACAGGTATATTTAAGAATAATAATTTTAAGAAATCCGTTGGCCAACTCCTATGAAAGAATAATTATAAATTACAAATACAACAAAATAAATTTTTATAAAACACTGACCAAGACTTTTGCTAATAATGGCCGATTTCGATGACTCTTGATATCGAGTTTGTTGATTTGTGCGGAATTTAATTGTCTTTCAAATGAGTACACAAATAGTCGGAAAAATGTATACTTTTCGAGTCATGCGCAAATGAAGTATTCTCTCCGTCATAACTTTTTCATTGATTATCTCGGGGATGTAAATCATGTATGGATAGTTAAAGAGTTTTAAGAAGAAGACTAGGCAAGTTTCATTAAAATCTCGGAGGCGTTTTGGCGCAACACTCTAGGCAAGAAGCGTTTTTTCGACTTTTGCGCAGTCGCTATACATCGGTAGATTTTATTATTACAAAGCCATTTAGGAACCATGAAGATAATAGATAAATTTTGGTAAAGATTTGTTCATCAGCGGTTAGCGTTTTCCAAAAAAAAAAAATGGGCAATCCTTTAATATTATATGATTGAGTCTTATAAGACAATTGGTTCTAATAATATATATATATATATATATATATATATATATATATATATATATATATATATATATATATAATATACATACAAATGTATTATATAATTTATAAAACGCAAAATAAAGATAATATACATGATAATAAAGATAAAGAAATAAATAATATTATATTAAATCAAAGCTTTTGTCAACGCATACATATATTAAAAATGAATATAATAATAATATTAGGGCAGCGAATCCAGAGGTCGCCGATTTTGATCAAAATCTTTTGGGTGATTCTACATTGAAAAAAAAATCGATCCATATCCTACTGTTTTGTCCCCATTTGTATTAGCCCCAGGAGCTGAGAAAAAATAAATACTGTTCTTAAAATACTTTAAAACAAATATGTGAAACAAATGTAGATATTATTATGATACTTTGTAATAATAAGTATATAAGTCGATGTATTAAAACAAGTGATTAATTGTGATTCGCTCTGCTTACAACAGATAGTGGAAAAAACACTTAATCTCGCTCAACATCCAAATAACAAACGCCAAGAGAAATTCAACCGAGTATTTCTAAAAATTATTCGTTTTGACTTGTTTAATCTGCTTTGGCTATGGTCGCCTGACGAAGGAATATGTTTGTACAAATTGGTTTCTAACTTTTAGGAAATTTATCTTAGATTCCAAAAATGGTGGCAGGTGTTTGGAAATGCTCAGTCATTGATGAGAAAATCGGAACTTTAAATGATAAAACGTGTTTTTTTTTGGAAAACCATTTAAAAAGCACATCTCGAAAACGGATAAGATGTGGTTGGTGGCACTGAACTAAGTTTCAAATAGACTATCCCACCCTTAATTATTGACATTTCCTTCTGGGAATCCTTGCCTAGATAAAGCAGCAGCCGAGCTAACTATGAAAAAAAAAAACCTTAAATATAAAATAATTACGCCTAATATATTAATTAACACAAATTAATCTTTACAACACGGAAAACGAATGCCCCTTCTAGTTCCATAGTATACTCAGCAGGCAAGACCGATACACAATGCGGAATGGTACAGAGCTAATCCTTAACGCCCTCCTAAGCTAAAGACAGTGCATATGTATTTTTCAAAAATTAAAATTTAGAAAATTTAAAATTTTAAAATAGGAGTAATAATTATTAAATATGTTGGAAAAGAGTTTTAGTAACTGCTAGAGGATTACTAGAATGAGAAATCACTTAAAGTAGTCAGATAGAAATTGCAAAAAAAATCTGGTGCGGTGCGCGCATCACACAACTTTCCCTTACCGCCCTATAATAATTATCTTTTTAATATAATTCTAAAGAGTTCACATAAACAATACTTGAAATAAACTCAGCAGCATTCAATTCTTCTCCCACTTAAGTATAATAAAATAGTTTTTAAAACAATTTTAGTACAACAATTCTGTACACTACCTCTAAATTTTAACTTTGTCAAGTTGCAAATATATTTTAAAAGTTGCTGGTTTAGTTTCTATGGAAACATTTTCTTTCCATTAAATAATGTGATAGTAGAAATTATTAAGTTAATTTCCGTTTTTGCATTCTTAAATTACTTTGTTACAGAGCGAATTGTTTACAACAGATTGGCGGATTGGTGGGATGAGGTTCGGTCGCATCTATCGCCTTTCGGATGCGCTCGGTTATCCATCTATTTTATGCTCCTCATAAAATGCACTGTATCTTTGCTGATGCTGGTCCGATTTTGATGATTCTTTTATTATTTTTTAGATGATTTAATTACCTTTCATAAAAATCTATAGATAAATTACCGTAAAATGCATAATTCTTAAGCTATGCGCAAATAAAATATTCTTTTCATCATAATTTTTTTCCCTGCAATTCCTCGGTGATTTACTTCATAAACGAAAAGTTAAAGACCTTTATGAAGAATAATTTAGGCAAGTTTCATCAAAATCGTTAGAGCCGTTTTCGAGAAAATTGTAAAAAAGTGTAATATCCATTATATAATAGCTATTTCCGGTTAGTCCGATGTGCTGCATCTTTGCTATTATTGGTCCGATTTTGATGATTCTTTTATTGTTTTTTAAATAATTTAATTATCTTTCATACAAGTCTATAGATGATTTACCATAAATTGCACGCTTTTGAAGTTATGCGTAAATAAAATATTCTTTTCATCATAACTTTTTTCCCTGCAATTCCTCAATCGGTACCCCTACGACATACAGTTCATCATTTGCCCAATTGCACTAATTTGCTTACTTCAAGATCTTAAAAAATGCATTAAATTCAAACTGGTTGTCATAAAGGCGCTTCAGACAAATTTAAATGCGCTCCTCTCCCTCCTCCCTAAAAAAAAAAAAACCCTACCAAAAACCCAATTTTGATCTTTACCAATTTTTAACATCTGAATGTCAATAGAAGTTGTAGGTACGTAAAATTTCAAAATAATTCTCGATGCAAATAATAAATAAAAACAAAAATCTTTAAAACCTTACAAATATAATGCAAAGCCTTATAAACATCATTAAAAGTAATACTCGAGGAGATAAGAGCAAGACTGAACCAATGATCGACCGTAGCTCAAAGGCAGAAGACAAGACAGAAGGTGTAAAGCGACGGATAAAGTGAGAGAGTGAGGAACCCAGATTCACTGTAAGAGCGTAACTAATCCACGGATTTCAGAGGGTGAACTATCCGAAATTTTTTTTTTATTTATTTATTTTATTCTATTTTTATTTCATTTTATTTTATTCCTTCTTCTTTTGTTAACATTGTATATTTATTTATCACCATTGTCCTTTATTTTTCTTTATATTTATTTTATTGTATGCATAGTTGTACATACAGTGTGAATGGGTACTTCAGCCTTAATACTCATTGCTCTTGAGTGTGGCAGCGTGTATTATGTTCAATAAATAAATAAAGAGAGAAAAAAAAAAAAAAAAAAGGTTGAGAGAGAAAAAATCTGCCATGTCCTTAAAATATTTACAATATTTATATGGTTTTTATTTTACAAAGAAATAGACTCAATTGAGAAGACTAAGAGTATAGGAAACCTTGAGAGTATAGTTACATGTGTAAATATTTGAATACAAACAAATTGTAGGCTAGTACTATGGGCCATAAATCAAATCTAGCGGGAAAAAATTATTTTTTATGCAGAATATATTCTAATTGGATTTATAGTGATAAATACAAATTTGAATCGATATTTTATCGCACATTATGAGTACATTCATTATATTTAAGTGCTTTAAATATTTGGGGCCATATTGAGCAAAAGAAATTCTAATTTTATAGTTACTAATACATAAAATGAATGTTTGACGAGCAAAACTTCTTCATAGAGCTCTCATTCCTTGACAACCCAACGCCTGCACCGCTTCCCGGGTGTGACGTCTGTAAATAAATATTTATTTCCAAAAAAAAGGGTAAAAATGGACACAGGCTCTAAAATAAATAGTGCTCCTTATGTAACAAAAAATAAAGCGAGTATATTAAACAATTTTTTCGCTAAATGACCTATATTAGCAGAATTTGGAAGAAAATACTTTATAAAGGATTTCCTATCATTCAACGTAACAATAGTGTACCTGAATGGTAAAAATTGGGTTCCTCTTGCTAATTATTTTAAAGAAGCCAGGAAATATAGATATAGAATAGAATAGAATTGAAGAAGAATTTTATTCTGGGACTAGGTCGCTTGAGAATAGCACAATCGACAAATAAAACAGAAACAATGTCTGACCATATGATTACAAAATAAAGATCAATTAATATTTATAATATTTTCAATAAAATAATAAGCAAACAATATAAATTCTTGTCTTGAAAATAATATGTAATGTGAACAACAAAAGAAAAGAAATAGAGAGAAAATTAAAAATATAAAAATAATGGGATGATTTGCAAAGTTGAAACTAGTGCATTAAAAGTATTATTTACTTCTGATCTAGATTTTAATATTAAATTGAAATTTAAGAGGGATTTGAATGAGGATAGAGAAAAAGCAGGGTGGATATCAGAAGGAAAGGAATTCCAGAGGATAGAGGAGCGGGCGAGAAAGGAACGTTCCAATGCTTCGGTTCTATAGAAAGGGGTATAGAGGTCAGAAAGGCGAGATCTTGTTTCCTGTGCGTGGACCATGGATTTAAATAGTAGGAGGCCGTAGATGTAGGAAGGGTGGTGGGTGGTGATAGTTCGGTATAGGAAAGATCCGAGGAAATATTGTCAACGGTTCGAGGGGAAGTGCTACTTTAACTCGCCGTAAAGGTGGGACACGTGAGCCCATCTCCAGGTACCGAAGACAAATCTTAAAAAGCAGTACATACCACATAGCTTGTGTAAGGAATTTATTAGTTGTTACATACTATAATTGAATGCATATTATACCTGCTTTATAGCAAATAATGTATATTCAAATATGCTGCTATTTATGTATCTTGAATAATACCTGTAGTGTAATTGTAATTATCTAGTGGAATTATTAATAATATTTGCTGGCCAAGACCAATTTCCGGCTAACGGTTCTATAACCAAACCGTCAATATTTTTATTGAATTTTGTTTGTACATTGTTTTACTTTGCTATCCGTATGTTCAATAAAAGTTCATTCATTAATTCACACATAGTGAGTACATGCATTTTATTTGGGGATTTTAAATATTTGCGCCCTTTTTAAGTATAAGATATTCTAATTTCATAGTAACTAATTCATAAAATGAAAGTCTACTGGGAAGTACTTCTTCATGGAGTACATATTTTGACAACCCAACTGATTTGACATGATTTTTTTTTTAAAGTTTGTTTGAATTTTAATAAAATTAAAGTTGTAATTACTCCTGAATTTAATAATTTAAATAAGCTGATTATAATAATGGAAAGAGTTGTCTAAATGTCAAACATGATAACACTTCACTCATTGCTACAATTTGATACCAGGATGAAGAGAATTGGCTTCTCCTGCAACGAGCAATTCTAACTTCGCAGATGTTTTTATCTTCCCACGCGAGGGTGGGAATGAAAACTAACAGAGACTGATAAGCCTGGAGGTGCGCTAGACAAAGTAAACATGGACCTGAAGTATTCGGTCAACTCACGATTTCAACTATTTTCCAACTCGATTTTATTTCTGGCCCATAGTAGCTAGGCTAAAAAGCAGAAATTAAGGTTGCAAGTAATTACATATACTACTTGAAAAAAAAAATTTAAAATATTTGCAAGGCATGGGGTAGAGGTACTAATAAATATATATATATATATATATATACTTGGTAGATATGGGAAGAGAAGAGCGCAAATAAATTCAGGATTCGCAGCCAAAGTTCTACTATTCCATGAGCTTCAAGTTGATTTATGTTGATATGATTAAAGTTATCGAATATGTTCGAAGGGGTGAAACCCGAAAAGAGCACATGTCATTTCCGATGCGATATCTTTCAACAGAGTGAACGCTGCTTCGTACATCAGAAACTGAGAAAATCATTAGCTAGCCTTCAGAAGGATTATAAGCGATTCATTCCAGCCCGGGTTGTTATATATCGATCTCTTACTTCCGTATTTAGGTCCTCCACCATGATAGTATTGGAAGGAGGCATCACTTTGCAAATTATCTAAGCGCAACATGCTCATACTTTGTGATTTTCGTATTTATACTGACACATTTATGTGCGTATCACCTCTTCAATTTGCAAGGTCTACAGTTACAACACGACGTTTTGAAATTGTAAAATACCCCTGAATAGCATTTAAAATGGTTCGATGGGGAAAAAAAGGATGTTGAAGAGAAAAGGAAGTGAACTGATAAGTTGCAAACGAATTGGACTTAGGATAATACTTACTTGTATTCTATTAACAGTAACATAGTAACATAAAATAGTAAAAAGAAGACTTGAACTTTTGGATCTCCCCAAATTGAAGAGCGGTTTTGGTTTTTTTTTTTTTTTTTTCGAAATTTTCATTCCCTTCGATTTTTTGCCTACATGATCGCAAAGAAATTTTATCACGCAGGAATAAAATTAGCAAACGTACTACTTGAAATTTAGAAATACTAACTCTAATTGTAATACAAATATAACGTTTTTAATGAAGAATTACGTTCCTCTATCTGGAGTGTTAGGACGGAAACATTTTAAGATGCTGTTGGTGTTATTTTTAAACGCTCGTAGCTCCGTTTTTGTAAATGTTAGAAAAAAAGACTTGGTATCATTTAACAGAGAAAATGTGCCATCAGAGGTTGTAGAAAGATTTTTTGAATTTGGATTTAAGGCGGAAGTACAGTAAGCGTCTGAAGTTGACTCATTTTGAGTGCTGAGTTGATGACGTCACCGCTTGCAATAATATAATTCGCTACATATGACTGGATCTTCAATCACGAAGCCTGATATTTTATAATAAATATTTTCAAAACCTGCGAATGTGTGGCAGACACAGTTTCTGTCCGATTTTTTTTTTTTTACATGATTACAATGTCTCCCGACGTTTCTTTTTTATATCACCACATTCAGGCATGATATGAATTTACTCATCATATGCAATGCATTGAACGTAAGATTTTCATGGTATGAAAAATACAGCAAAGATGGTGATTATTTTATCCAAGTGTGTGACGAATATCTGTGAGCACGATTATAAATTTTGTAATGATTTCTAGAAAACGCTTCCAAAGCCAGGCAACATAGTTCCGACAACCAGCGTAACCTACTAATCGCTAGGAGCATAGGCGTTCGTGACTGAGCAACATTAATTGACAGAAGGAACGATAAACTGAGCCGAAGTTGGTTCTCCATCCACACTACCTCACTGAATTAACTCTACCCCTCGCTAAATTCTAGCTACCCCTAACGGCCCGCAATCCGCCTTCCTGAGGTCTTCGCCTGAAGATGGATGCCGGCAGAGGAACAGCTAAGAGACAGAAGTAAAAATATAAACCACATGTAGGCGTATAATGAGCAGATTCTAGTAGATTTAAATTCACAACATGTTTTTTTTTTTTTTTTTCTTAAATATAAGTGAATATGCTAAATCAAAAAAGAATGGCCTAATTATTATTTTTGCTCTATGTAAAAAGTTGACATTTTTATTCACAGGTATATTTAAGAATAATAATTTTAAGAAATCCGTTGGCCAACTCCTATGAAAGAATAATTATAAATTACAAATACAACAAAATAAATTTTTATAAAACACTGACCAAGACTTTTGCTAATAATGGCCGATTTCGATGACTCTTGATATCGAGTTTGTTGATTTGTGCGGAATTTAATTGTCTTTCAAATGAGTACACAAATAGTCGGAAAAATGTATACTTTTCGAGTCATGCGCAAATGAAGTATTCTCTCCGTCATAACTTTTTCATTGATTATCTCGGGGATGTAAATCATGTATGGATAGTTAAAGAGTTTTAAGAAGAAGACTAGGCAAGTTTCATTAAAATCTCGGAGGCGTTTTGGCGCAACACTCTAGGCAAGAAGCGTTTTTTCGACTTTTGCGCAGTCGCTATACATCGGTAGATTTTATTATTACAAAGCCATTTAGGAACCATGAAGATAATAGATAAATTTTGGTAAAGATTTGTTCATCAGCGGTTAGCGTTTTCCAAAAAAAAAAAATGGGCAATCCTTTAATATTATATGATTGAGTCTTATAAGACAATTGGTTCTAATAATATATATATATATATATATATATATATATATATATATATATATATATATATATATATATATACATACAAATGTATTATATAATTTATAAAACGCAAAATAAAGATAATATACATGATAATAAAGATAAAGAAATAAATAATATTATATTAAATCAAAGCTTTTGTCAACGCATACATATATTAAAAATGAATATAATAATAATATTAGGGCAGCGAATCCAGAGGTCGCCGACTTTGATCAAAATCTTTTGGGTGATTGTACATTGAAAAAAAAATCGATCCATATCCTACTGTTTTGTCCAATTAGCCCCAGGAGCTGAGAAAAAATAAATACTGTTCTTAAAATACTTTAAGACAAATACGTGAAACAAATGTAGATATTATTATGATACTTTGTAATCATAAGTATATAAGTCGATGTATTAAAACAGGTGATTAATTGTGATTGGCTCTGCTTACAACAGACAATGGAAAAAACACTTAATCTCGCTCAACATCCAAATAACAAACGCCAAGAGATATTCAACCGAGTATTTCTAAATATTATTCGTTTTGACTTGTTTAATCTGCTTTTGCTATGGTCGCCTGACGAAGCAATATGTTTGTACAAATTGGTTTCTAACTTTTAGGAAATTTATCTTAGATTCCAAAAATGGTGGCAGGTGTTTCGAAATGCTCAGTCATTGATGAGAAAATCGGAACTTTAAATGATAAAACGTGTTTTTTTTTGGAAAACCATTTAAAAAGCACATCTCGAAAACGGATAAGATGTGGTTGGTGGCACTGAACTAAGTTTCAAATAGACTATCCCACCCTTAATTATTGACATTTCCTTCTGGAAATCCTTGCCTAGATAAAGCAGCAGCCGAGCTAACTATGAAAAAAAAAAACCTTAAATATAAAATAATTACGCCTAATATATTAATTAACACAAATTAATCTTTACAACACGGAAAACGAATGCCCCTTCTAGTTCCATAGTATACTCAGCAGGCAAGACCGATACACAATGCGGAATGGTACAGAGCTAATCCTTAACGCCCTCCTAAACTAAATACAGTGCATATGTATTTTTCAAAAATTAAAATTTAGAAAATTTAAAATTTTAAAATAGGAGTAATAATTATTAAATATGTTGGAAAAGAGTTTTAGTAACTGCTAGAGGTTTACTAGAATGGGAAATCACTTAAAGTAGTCAGATAGAAATTGAAAAAAAAAATATAAGTAGGTATTTATTACAACACATTCCAGTTTTAATTCAACTTTTAAGTCAATCATAATAAAAAAAATTGTTTTATTTATGAAATAAAAAATTCCGGTTTCATCACCTTTGCATTTTTTAGTGGCAAATCAAATACCTTTTGAGTTGTTGGTCCGGAATCGGGAATGTTTCGCCCTTCACTATTCCCATAAAAGACAACAGATGCTCAGTAAAACGCAATTTTTAGTGAAAAATTTTTAATCAGCCTTAAAAAAAGTTTATAAATTCGACTGAGCTATGGAGAAGAAACAAGACTATTTTCTTTTCTATTTTTTTTAGACCAGTTTTTGGTGTGTGTACTGGTTGCCGAAAATTGTGCTACCAACTAGAAGATAATATAGCTTCTTTCTGAAAAATTCGGGAGCTTTTCACCAAAATGAGGATTGATTGCCTTGGAGAGGAGAACCCATCTCAGAACAAAAAAGACATCCCCTCTTCTAGTCTTCAACGCTTCGGGTGAACCTAAAGACCCGTCCAATTCAAAATAATCATCACTCTCTAAAAATAATTCTTACTACACCAGAAATATATATAAAAAAAAAAAAATGCCTGATTATTTTTAATTCTTTCTTTCTAAATAAACCGAAATACAAAATTAAAATAAGATAAAAATCTCAACCACTATTTAGTATAGGTATATTTGAGTGATTCTCATTTTACGGGCAAGCTTTAGCAACATTTACTCAATCGGTACCCCTACGACATACAGTTCATCATTTGCCCAATTGCACTAATTTGCTTACTTCAAGATCTTAAAAAATGCATTAAATTCAAACTGGTTGTCATAAAGGCGCTTCAGAAAAATTTAAATGCGCTCCTCTCCCTCCTCCCTAAAAAAAAAAAAAACCTACCAAAAACCCAATTTTGATCTTTACCAATTTTTAACATCTGAATGTCAATAGAAGTTGTAGGTACGTAAAATTTGTTAATTGAAATCCAGTAAAAATTACAAAAATCATGAAGCTTGCCCGCTATTTGAGGATCACCCATTTAGTGTTACATGCTACAGGTAAAAAAAAAGTTAAATAATAATTCATGATATTAATTAATAACATTATTAAAATACAACAAGCAAATATCCAGTAAAATACTAGGGAAATTTAGTGTGGTAATGAAAAACACGAATTAGTATAGAAGTAGGAGTACTAGTTTGTAGGTTTCTTAAGGTATGTAATTTAATATACAAGACCGGTAAGGTGAGTCGGGGTGAGTGCATACTCGGGGCAAGTGCATACATCGGGATTTATTTCGTTTGAGTCTATGTTTGAGTCTCTACGGAACAGTAATATTTTTTTTGTGTATAAATAATTAAATTAAAAAAATTCCAGTTCAAAAACAGGTATGCAAATCCTACTAAAAAAAAAAAAACTTCATGAATTTACATAAATCCATTTGGTGGAGCCGGTATTTCTGAACATAAATGATTTTTTAAAAATATATACATTTTTAATTTTGCACAAGAGTTTCACAAATTTTAAGTCCAGCGTTATAATGGAAGCTCT
>CANUHP010000058.1:0-40171 GCA_948150685.1 Rhaphigaster nebulosa
ACCTCAAGTCATACCTTGACCATACCGATCTACACCCCCTCGTGTGACATGAGAACTGAATAATAGCTCTTAAAACAGACAATAGAGGTCAGCAGATTCGCATGCAGTGTTGTGTTGATAGTTTTAATAATCATCGATATACTGCAGTACTTCCACTGCAAAAGTGATAAATTGGATTAAAAATTTTATATTCGTATTAAGAGTGTTGGTATTTAGAGGAGCTCAACTACTAAGGTCACCTATCCATGATTAATATTATGACAGTAGAATTAATCCAGGGCATGACTCTTGGATTATAGTCACATGTAATGTCCGCAGCTCGTCTAACTTTTCAGAAAGTGATCAATGCCTTCTGTTAAATTTCTGTCCTTTCGGGGGGTAATATTTAATATTCTGAGTGGATTGGAATCGATTACCAAAAGATATTGGAGTCTTAAAGCCACCCAGCTTCCGCCTCTGATAAACAAATAAATGTAAAAGTACGATGGAGTGGTTAAAATTGATTGAACTGAATGTTGATTTATTGATAAACAAACTTCGATGAGGGTACAGGTACTAGTAGAGTAGACGAACTTATGGTATTTTTGGAGGAAACTGTGATCAGAATCTAACTATCACGATTTTGTTCATATTTAGTCACTGTTAATATTATCTGTCATTTGATGATGGCAAACATTCTAATATTTACAGTCACCTACACAAAACAAGACATTTTGATCCGGAGACGATATAGAAATATCTAATAAATAGTTATCATTTCATGAAAGATATTAAACAATTTGAATTATGAAGTGAGGACGGAGCTAATGCCTCCGTTAAATTTATGTTTTTTCGAGGAAATTATTTTACATTTTGGATTGATTGGAGTTGATTACCAAACGATATTGGAGTCTTAATGAGGTCCAGCTTCCGCTTCTAAATAAAAAATAAATATCAATCTAATAAGAACAAATAAAATATAGTATGTGATTGCTATGTTTACCAATAAACACAACTCGGCAAGGCGAAAGTAACTGGGAAAAATGTCTCATAGACGAGACCTGATGCTATTCTTCGTAGAAAGTTGTGATCAGCATATGCATGTGCTCTACCTCATTTTCCCTCTATGGGTAAATGGGAACTTATGGTATTTTTGGGAAAAAGAGTGGTCATAATTGTGCTATAACTACCACGATTGTGCTCATATGAGTAATTTTAGTATTATCTATAATTCGATCATGCTAAACATTCTAATATTGATAGTCACCTACACAAAACAAGACATTTTGACCCGGAGACGATATAGAAATATCTAATAAATAGCTATCATTTCATGAAAGAAACCAAACAATTTGAATTATGAAGCGAGTATGGAGAAGGGTTAATATGAATATCTCTAAATTATCAGTATATTTCTGGAAGAATCTTGAATAAAGATTTGAGTCTCTTAAACAGCAGAAAATATTTGGACCAGTCAACGTTTCGCCTATTCCGGTCATTATTAGGAGTGAAAAAACTAACAACATAATATCATACAAATGGGGACCAAATATAGCACATCTTACATCAGCATTCTCAAATAATATCAACTACAGATAATACCTCATCTCAAAACAGTTTATATACAAATAGTTTGCTAATAAAATATTTTTTTGATTTCTAAAATCATTAAATTTACTAAACTCAATAAAGTAACAGGCAAAATCAATTATAAAAACATAAAATAATATCTAAAATTGGTTTAAAATATACTAAAAATATAAAGCTATGTTAAAAATTAGAGATTGAAGTCTAAGCAGTAAAAGACCTACTCAAAGGATATTATCAATAATGTAAAAGAAAATGATGGATTCGGTCAAACATTAAGCATGTTATTATTGCCGAATTGTATTTTGCCGTTAGAACTTGATGAGAAATAACTAAAAATCAATAAAAACCGCTAAAATTTCTAATAACCACTAAAATTATGGGACTTCAAGTTATGAAAAATGTAAATATTTAGAGTTGATCAAGGGGTACGCAGACGAGAGACCTCTACGTGCTGAGTAAAATGAAGGGTTGGAACCGTAGGAGAAGAAGTCCAGGTGAGAAGAGGAGATTTTTTCAATTTTTTCCTAGTGATTCTGGATGATCATATGAGGCCGGAGGAGTTCGGTTATTCTCGAATCGGGAGTACCCAAAGGCAAACTAGGAGATCGAGGTGGGGCCCGAGGAAAAACGAGGGCGAACGAGCGTCACCGAGGACAATGATCGGGGCCCGTCCGCTCTGCCTCCGAGGGTATCCGAGAGTAGCCGAAAGGAGACAATGATATCGCAAGGTCTGATACGAGTGCAATTAGGAACCAGGGTTGTTAATTATAATTAAATCAAGTTCAGAAAAGGGGAAAAACAATTTAGGAAAGGCAAAAAAATCAGTTGAGAAGACTGTATTTTACATAAGATTTAAATATTGGGAAGGTTAAAGAAAACGTAAACAAATAGGTAGATAAAGGTAAACATTGGGAAGGTTGCATAAATCATAGACATTGAGAACATTATGTAAACTAGCCAGGAAAATTTCCTAGTGGAGTAAGGTGCTGCGCCTTAGCGGACCGAAATGTATAAACATTGAGAAGGTTATAGACAATTTAAAAAAAAAAAAAATAGGTAGGTAAAGGTAAAAATTGGTAAAATTGCATAAAATAATAGCTAATAATAATGACGTCATCTATCCAGATATTATGAAAGGATTAAAAGGCCCTATATCATTGTTTGTAAATGATAAAAGAAACTTTAAGGATTTAATATATTTAATTCTTTTACGGCGTTTTAATAGTTTATACTATGAGAGATTAAAAATACATATAAGATTAAAAAGTTGTTTTGATTATGTTTCAGCGAGATGAGTAAATGATAGAGGATTAACAGTTTCAAAGTCCATTGTTTACTTTTAAAGGAAGGATTAAGAGATAGAGCATTATTGCGAAAGATAAATTTGTTTACTTTTTAGCGGAAGGATTAACAAGTCCTAAATCATTCTTTATGTTTTGGTATTAACATCTCAAAGTCCAAAAGCTGTTAAAGGATAAGAATTAGTGTTAATTAAGGTTTATTTAATATTTATTAATCAAAATTTACTGCATCGTGTTCGAAGTTGTCAATACTGAACCTCTTTGGCCAGCTTGATACCGTCGTTTCGATTTAACGATATATTTGTAAATTTGTAAGTCCATTGATTATATAATCAGAGATTAAAAATACATAGAAGATTAAAAAGTGGTTTTATTTACGTATAACAAGGATTAATTAATATTCATTAATAAAAATTTAGTGCATCGTGTTCTAAGTTATTAGTACCGACTCGTGTACTTTGAAAATATTTCAAAGCTATGAAAAGGTGCAACCTCTTTGGCCTGATACCGTCGTTTCGATTTATCGATGTATTTGTAAATTTGTAAGTCCATTGATTATATAATCAGAGATTAAAAATAGATAGAAGATTAAAAAGTGGTTTTGTTTACATATAACAAGGATTAATTAATATTCATTAATAAAAATTTAGTGCATCGTGTTCTAAGCTATTAGTACCGACTCGTGTACTTTGAAAATATTTCAAAGCTATGAAAAGATATATCCTCTTTGGCCAGCGTGATACAGTCGTTTTGATTTGTCGATATATTTTAGGGATTAAAAGTTCGATAGGAACTTATAGAATTAAAAGTTAATCCTTTTAAGACCATTATTTATGCTATCAGAGATTAAAAATACGCAGTACATTGAAAAGTTGTTTTGTTTATGTTTCAGCGAGATAAGAAAGATTGGGGATTAAGAGTTCAAAGTCCAAAAGCTGTTATAGGATTAACGAGCCCTACTATTTATTTATGTTTTAGGGATTAAGAGTTCAAAGTCCAAGTTTGCATTTCACCTGGCCATTATCCAACTTGTCTATACATGTTCCAACCTGTTTACATGTAGGTAAAGTTAAATACTGTAAAGGTTATGTAAACATTGAGAAGGTTGCACAAACACGAAAACAATGTAAAGTTTATGTAACCATTGAGAAGGTTGCACAAACACGAAAACAATTTAAAAGTTATGTAACCTTTGGGAAGTTTACAGAGTATAAAGAGGGTACCTGACCCTTCATCGTACAGGTTAAGATTATATGTAACCTTTGGGAAGGTTACAGATTATAAAATGGGTACCTGACCCTTCAATTGGTGGAGGGGATAAATCTGGTGGTTAAGCGTGGGTGCTGACCACGTCATTGTAAACAAATTGGCGGCTTAGGATGGGGATGAAGCAATATGATTGGATGGTTGGAGAGGGGTAGGGGTAAAAGGGGCGGGGCCTAACGGTCACGTGACTAAAAAGGGGCGTGGCCGGAAATTTAAGGTTAGGACGAGGTGATACCACGTGGAAGTTAAGGTTTGGTCGAGGCAAGGCCACGTGGCAGTTAAGGTTAGGTAGAGCTGAAAATTCAAATTCAAATTTCCCGCCATAGGTCACGTGACCAAATTCTGGCTTCTGATTGGCTGCTCCTATCGGTGCACCAGCTCCCCCATTTTCCCTCTACTCCCTTGACTATAACATATGTATTTGAGAATACTGGGAGAAGTTGCTTATTTAAAATCCTACTCTGGTGCCACATAATATTAGACAACAATATACATATTGAATGTAGGGACTATCACTTATCTTATTGTTGCCTTTGTCATCTCGGATACTGGCCGATTCGCCACTCGATGGCTTGATCTTCTCTCCTCGTAGCGGTCTATAAACTATAATTCTTACAACTAAAAAATAAAGTAAAATCTTTAGCTTACAACTTATAAATCTGTTGTCTTCTTCTGGACACCCGAGATCAGTGGATCCAGCAGATATGTTGGCAGATACCTGAAATGTCAATACCTGACAGGTCAGTGGGTCGGTCCAAGGTGTAGAACTTGATGCGAGAGTACCTTAGATAAGTTCGGTGTTGCTATCATCGCAAACCTCAAATATCACGGTCCGACCGATATTCACCATGATCATCCGGAATGTATTTTTTTCATTTTTCATTTTTGTTCCTATATATATTTTCTGTTGGCACTATAGACCTTGCAGATCTTTGTCCGTGCGATGTGGTCTTCCTATAGACATTTTATCGCTTGCGGAAGCTCAGACAGCCTGGAGGGGGTCACCCAACCTCACGTTGCTGCGAACTATGGTTTCCATGATTCAGCGGCAGGCTACCCATTGCTCCATAGCCAGTCCCTTTGGGGACAATTCGGCAGTTTCCTTCTCACCGACTCTCTCGGGTTCAAGGACAGTGACAAATCGGTCGAGATTCACAGGTTATGGCTATTCGGTGTCAGCAGGCGCACGAGGACCTATATTTCTTTCCCCGAAGCAGACCGTCCATGGACCAAACCTCTGGATGGCTTTTTGACATCCTGGAAAACCACAACACGATTCACAATTTAGGTACACGGGATAGGCTCATCACTCCTAAGCCCGGTCTGTGTGAGTTGCCTCCAGTAGACTGACAGGACTCACATGCCCAGGGGGAGAGATAGTCGCAGGCTGCGTGGATTTTCCCCGGTAGGCGGCAACCCAAATCTGGACGGCCACCCTGGACCCCATATATATATATATATATATATATATATATATATATATATATATATATATATATATATATATATATATATATATATATCTAAAAATCCAGATTTTTAAATAGTTTCAAATTTTCTTCCGACGTTCCACTTCGGGAAAAATGAATATGTTTTTTTGTGAACAGAATTTACTCTAGTTTAATTTTATATAGAATTAATTTTTAGCTAATATCAATATTTCCCGAGATGTGAAATCAATATTTCATACAAAGTGTAAAAAAAAAAACATCTTTAAATGGCTCCCCCACTCTCGTAAATTTTTAGTAAGCTACAAAGTACACTCGAATGAAAGAGTTGTCAAGTTTTAAAACTTCGAGATTTTTTCCCTCTATCCAGAGGGAAACTTGCTGTTACTGTAGCGTAGTAGCGCAATATCCAATCTGTAATCTGAAAGAGAACAAATTGTACTGCAGAGTTACACTATCGGGGGAAGAGGCAGGGAGATCCCTCCCCTTCGCCCCCTCTAAGTCTCAGTAAGCATCAGTTGTGAGCTGGAACAGGTGAGTTGTGCTTACTCTCCACTCTGCATTTACTTTTATTACCAACTACATAAAAATGTAAATATCTATATACATGAAAATAATTGAAGGGCCAAAACAAGTTTGAACTGCCCTGATCAAAACAAATGTACCTGCAAATTGTTCTTAACGGAATTCAGTCCCAGAATAATAAAGTTGTTTCTCTTTTCATTTTCGTTTCACTCTGCTAGCATATCCAGGTAGTATTTCTTCTTGTTATTGTTTACTGCCTAAACGAAATGAACGACGGACTGATCTAGACTTATTGAAATTCGAATCTACTTCAAAATTAATCTAAATTCTAGGCCTTTGTGTAGCCAGCTATTCGACTTTTCTTATTTTCTTAATTAGTTTTAGCTTACATATAGATTATTTGTTATTGATATTTATTTTACTTTTTAAAAAGTTTGTATTTAAAATTATAGGGGGGGGGAGTAGCGAAGTAATACTTTCGCCCCCCTCATTTATTATTGCCCCCTCCCCTCGCCCCACCTAAGCCTGCACCTATGTCGCTACTGCACACCAGCTGCTGTGTAAACAAGCCTTAAGATGTGACGTAGAATCGTCGCTTGCAAAGTTGTATGGGACAAAATAAGGAAGATAAGAGGAACCAGTACTTCTTACAGATACAACTTGATATGCGAAGAGAAATTATGCGACAATCCAGAAATGATAGGAAGTAAATTTGCCGACTACTACTCTGGGATTTACACAACTACTTCTAAAGACAGTACCTTTCAGAAATTAGACTTCTCCGGTAATAATCCTTATCAGGGCTATAATATTCCATTTACTACGTGGGAGCTGCAATCAATACTTCAAAATGTCAAAGGATCCTCACCAGGACCAGATAAAATACATTATGTTATGATACAACATCTGCCAAATACTGCAATGAACTGGCTTTTAGATTTCTACAAACACATCTGGCTAAGTGGTGACTTTCCTTGCAGCTGGCATCAATCTATAATCGTCCCAATTCTGAGAACTAGTCAAGATAAACGCTACCCATCCAGCTACCGACCAATTTTTTTTAGCAGCTGCCTGAGTAAATTAACTGGATGCATGGTAAATAAG
This sequence comes from Rhaphigaster nebulosa, assembly GCA_948150685.1. Classification (NCBI taxonomy): domain Eukaryota; kingdom Metazoa; phylum Arthropoda; class Insecta; order Hemiptera; family Pentatomidae; genus Rhaphigaster; species Rhaphigaster nebulosa. The sequence goes on from CANUHP010000058.1 coordinate 7,214, forward strand.
AGGCTCATATGGATCCTAGACCAGTATTAATAACTGATCCAATTCATTGTGTTATGTATTGAGGATACTGGGATTGAAGGAAATAATTAATATTCATAATAGTAATTAAATAAGGAATAAATTAAAGAGATGCCACCCGGTTCAGTAATATCAACATTAGCCAGTTTCTTTTTCGGACAAAGGAATATTTACAAGGTCGGCCGTTGTACCTGGAGGGTGCTGTTCAAGACCGCCAATAGGCCGCTTAAGATAAGCGAAAGTAAGAGCACCATAAACCTAGAGATAGGCCAGGTCGACATGGTGTAATAAAATCTGCCGCCCAAGGTTACAAGTCCTTTGAAAATATTCTTACAGCGACAGCCAATAGGATGTCCCAAAAGGAGAGTGGGGAACAAAATTCATTTGTTCAAGAAGAAGTAGGGGAAACGGTATAAGAGGCCGGGAGAAAGATAGTTCGAGAGCTCTCGTCAGTCAGCCAGCCATTCTACAGCTAGCAGTCGTGGAAGACAGACCTCTCTTGAAAACCTCTCTAGCGTGCTGAAGAATTTCTCGGCTAGTGACAGCTGGTGCTCGATACGGCCTGTGATTGGTACTCCTCGTGGAGCCTTCGTTCGATTCGTCCTGGTGCTCCTGACACGTGAGTACACTTTTACTTATTAAGTGAAGTGATAGTTATATTTAGTTTATTTTTTTATTTTTTATAAAATGACAATACCCAAACCTTCCCCAATGGCTCTAGATGAAGTTGCTTCAACTTCATCATCAACTAACTCGCCCCCTCTTATTAACTTAAAACTAAAACGGAAGTTCATTCCGTTTACTGACAACGAAGGCTTCACCACGCTGAAGAAAAAACTCACGTTTGTGCCCCGACCCACAAATGACAAAACAACTACAGCTACCTCCAATAGCTTTGCCGCACTTAGCGGCCCGTCCACCTCACAACCAGATACACCCATCCAAGCTACCCCCACCACAGCTACCCCACCAACCAATCAAAAGCCGTACAAACCGGCTCCAATCGTCATCCGTCCACCAGTGTCATCGGTGGAACTACGAAAACACCTCTTAGAGGCAAATATTACAAATTTTATTATCCGTTCTAATCAGAACGAAAATAAAATTTTTACCACCACAAAGGCCGATTACGACGCCACCATATTTGTGCTAAACCAGTCGGATGACATCGATTACCACACCTATGCCCCAAGAGGCACTAAGCTTCTCAGAAAATATATTTTAAAAGGGTTCGACATTAATCACTCAGTCAACTCTATAGAAAATGCCCTCAAAGCCCGCCTACCCGAGTTCAAAAGCATCTGGAGGATGCAAAAAACTGATGAGAGCGGGAATAAAAGAAACCTCCCACTCATAATTGTTACCACTGACGAAACTGTCACCCTACAGGATATGGAAAAAATTGGTCCAATCGACCATATGGGACACTCAGTTGAAAAACTGAGAAATATAAGCGGTCCCAAGCAGTGTCACAACTGCCAGGAATTTGGCCATACCAAAAATTTCTGTGGGCGCATTATAAAATGCGTTCGTTGTGGTGATAACCACGAAACGAACGAATGCACCAACAACACCCCACCCAAATGTGCAAACTGCGGTGGCCTTCATGTGGTCTCATACCGTGACTGCCCAAAAAGGCAAATCCTTCTTAAAAAGAAGGAAACAAAGGTCACTATAAGACCAACGAACAATACCCAGGAGACAGCATCTCCTGCTCCCACTACCACCTCAGCCCCAAACTCATACGCCGGTGTCCTATCAACGGACAACCCACCACCACACCAACTCCCGCACCCGCAACCACACCCCCACCCCCAACCCCTCAGCCGTCCACGGACCAACCCCTATGGGTTGATAACCTAGTCTCCATGTTTAGCGACATGAAGGCTATTTTCCACACCCTCATGAGCACGCTTAACCACGTGCTCCAACAGGCCTTCGCCCCTAAAGTTAATGGATAGACACTCTATCCCTAACTATAACATAATAGGGCTCGTAAAGCCTAAGCTTGAGCTGGAATCCCTCCTGGCCTCTCATAGGCCATCAGTTGTCGCACTCACAGACACAAAACTAAACAGGCAAACGCGAATACACTTTCGCGGTTACCACACTTACTGCAGATCAGGCTACCATACTTGCTGACTATTACGTCGATAGAGACTCAGCACGTACCAACACCACATACAACCACAGTCCACAGACTGATTTAACACAAACGTTAGTTGCTATCATCACGTAGCAAAACTACAGTATGATACAGCTAAAAACCTCAACAAAAATATTGCAACCACAAATGATCTCATTAGATTGCACAGGCATTTGACTCTGTATCCCACTCCACTCTAATTGATCAACTCCGGCTTCACCAATTCTCGGACCAACTGGTCGACATTATTGGCTCCTACATAAGTGGCCGGTCATTCTCTGTCCGTGTCAAATCTGAGATCTCTTCCCCGCGTCCAGTTGCCTGTGGTGTCCCTCAGGGCTCGGTCCTTGCTCCAGTCCTCTTCAATATATATACAACCCATATAGTAGGGCAAAAGATTGACAATGTTCAAATCGCTGCATATGCCGATGAAATTGTTATATACTCAGCAAGCATGAATGCAGATCACGCCATGCGCAAGGCCCAATCAGCAGCCCAACATATCACAGAACAACTTAAAAACATAAATATCCAAATAAACACACGAAAAACAGATACCATCACATTTTCATACAAGAAAACTCTAAAACAACAACCAAAACTGAATGGGCAAACCATTCAGAACAAAAGACAGCTCACATATCTCGGTATGAAACTAGAATCACACTTGTCATTCACAGTCCACACAAAACACAGAATACATATAGCCAAAGCCACAACACACCAACTAAATCACTTACTCTACTCACCAGGGCTGTCACTTCTTCTTCTTCTTCTTCTTTGTCTTCCTCTTATGCCATTAGCTAGCGTCGAGGAGCCTCAATCCAGCGTAACCACTCCTCTCGGTCCCTGCTTAGCCGCTTCATCTCATTGAGCGATTTGCCTCTTTTACTTCCAATTCTTTGGATATATTCTTGGTACGTAATTCTGGGGCGTCCGCGTGGTCTCTTTCCTGTGGGTCGAGCCTCTAATACCTTTAGAGGATTTGTGTCCTCGTTCATCCGACAGACATGACCAAACCACTGTAGTTGCCGTCTTTCTAGAGTGGTTTTAAGCTCTGTAACGTCTAGTTGCTCTCTAATGCTTTCATTCCTAATGCGATCCCTTCCAGTTCTCCCAATAGATCTGCGAAGAAACCTCATTTCCGCTGCCGTTATGCGACTAGAGTGTCTGTCCAGTGTTGTCCAGCTTTCTCCGCCATAGGTGAGTGTAGGTAGGTAAACAGACTTATATACATGCATTTTGGTCTTCTTATCTACTTCTCGGTGGCCGATAATGCTATTAGTAATCTGGTAATACATTTGATTCGCCTTACTTATTCTGTTTGATATTTCGGCGTCTATCTTACCCGAGCTACTAATTACGGTCCCTAAGTAGGTATATTCCTTCACTACCTCAAGTGTCTCGCCATTGCAGATGAGTTGGACATCTTCCTGTTCTTCCCTCGCCATAACCAGCACTTTACTCTTGTAGGTGTTAATTTGCATCCCTTTCCTGAGCAACTCTTCTTCCCATTCTACCAGAGCTTGTTGTAGTTTGGTCTTGGTGTCGGCTATTAGGACTATGTCATCCGCGTATAAAAGGCTTTGAACTGTATAAAGGGCTGTCACTCAGACTCAAAATCCTCATTTACAAACCCATCCTCAGGCCTACACTGCTTCACGGTGGCCCCCTCCTGCACTACCTATACCCCACAGCCCTGAAGTCCCTCCAAACATTCCAAAACAGCGTCCTACAAAAAATCACAAAACGAACGTCACTCGAAAGACGAAACATGATACACATTCACAACGAACTACAACTCGACACTGTTCAACAGCACATCACAAGAAGACACGTAAAGTACTTCGACAACCTCCCTGCCTCATTTAACCCACTTTTCCGCTCCATCACCCCATCCCTCCTTCTTGCCAGATGGCAGGGCCGAAAGGGACAAATTAATCCTGTAAACATCATCCTCTAACCCGCTTCTAGAGCTCCTCCATCCCCTATGTCCTCTTCCATCGCCCCGTCCTACCAACTTCCAGGTCCCACCCCAGCCCCGCTCTCTCATATCCATCCTTGTAAATATAACCCTGTAAACATTGTAAATATTATTATTATTAACCATGTATATAGTTTTTTAGTAGTAGGTTATTTTATTTTTAATACACAACAAGAAGAGGACCCTCACCACTAAAGAATGAGAAGATTCCCGGACTGGGAAATATCATTTCAATTTGTAAATAGTCATCAGACCTTCAAGTACCAACAGGTAGAAAAAGGTAAAGTACAGGAAGTTTTATAATTATTTGTTTTATTAATCCTATTTTTGTTTGAGGGATTTGAAAAAAAAAAAAGTTCGAGAGAGTTCTGGAGAAAGAGTTGAAGGGGAGAGTTCGAGTAGGAAGATTGAAATGGAGAGTTCTGGAGAAAGAGTTGAAGGGGAGAGTTCGAGTAGGAAGATTGAAGTGGAGAGTTCGGGTCAGAAGTTTGAAGGGGAGAGTTCTTGTGAGAAGCCAGAAGACGGAGGTTCGCAGAGAGTACAGCTTAGCGGCACATCGAGACTGGAGAGAGAGACCTAGACCATAGAACAACAATAAGATAAGTCCTTTGATTCATTGTGTACATCAATGTATAATATTATGTGGCATCAGGATAATATTTTAAATAAGCAAGAGTTCTCCCAGTATTCTCAAATAGATATGTTACAGTCTGTCGATTTTTACAATGATAGTAATTTAGATTAGAAATTAATAAACCAATAGTTTAATTAATAAGAAAGATCTGTAACAAAATCTACCATTCTATTTACCCTACATGCCATCATCTAGTTAATTAAGTGAAATGGTGAACACGACACCCTTGGAAAGGAAATCAAATGGTATTTATCAATATCCCAAGCTATTGACCATAACAGGGGGTTCTGCGGTCTCTAGTCTTTTATGTTAAAATATAGTTAGATTGATCGGCTCCCTTCTGGAACCGATGCAAATAGAGATTAAATTAGATCATTAAATTGAGTATATGTGGTTTCTGGAACCCCCACCTGCCTTAGAAAAGCAGTTTGCCAGAAACATAGTATTTAAAACGGCATCCCTTGTGAAGGACGTTTCTACCATTTCACTTAAATTTGTAAATAATTATTAATATCAACTTTTAAATTAAAATTTATAATTTTATGATTATGATTACCACTGGTGGCATTAGGGAAATTCTATTAATAGAATCATAACATAGTTTTGAATTTTCTTAGACCTAATGTAATGAATTTAATTCTTGACCCCTATGACGACTTTCTCGTGCATGAAAATGTTTTTCAATACTTTCTGTGAATATTTCAGGAATTAGGAACAGGCCCATTGATTATATGTAAAATCCCCTTCCACAGTTGTAGGTCTTAGCAATGAACTGGTTGTTATTTCATGTTAAACCCGACTCCGAGGTATAGGGTATTGGCTCTTCAAAGAACTTTCCATTCGCGTACGAGTTAGAGTAATCTTATAGAAGTGAAAGTACAATGGAAAACATACGGACGCGGTCCGCGAGTAAGACATTAAGGGCAGAAAAAAGGGTACTTTCCGAACCCGAACTATCGGAACGAGAATCAGGATCAGAATCTGAGAATGAGACGCTTGAAAAAAAAATTGGCGCGAAATTGATTAGAGAGACAGAGACCGCGAGTATAGAAAAATCTCAGCCACATACCGCAAAAATGGAGAAGAGTGGTTCTACTACACAAAGGACAGAGGAAACCCGTAGCTTAGGAGAAAATAGTGCTATTTTAATCATCCTTCAGAAAATGGAGGAAAGTACAAACAGACTGAAAGAAGATATAGAAAAGAAGATAGATGAAGCGGCCAGGAATTCCGAACGAAGCCTGAAGGAAACTGAAAAAAGATTGGAAAAACTGATGGAAGACAATTTGAAGAAAGCGACAAGTGATCTGAATAGGAAAATGGAGGAAGTGGGTCTTAGCTGCCATGTTCCTTGCTCAGCATGTAATGAAAGAAGTAGCAAAATAGAAGAGCGGATTGACCAAGAGTGGAAGGACCTGGGCGACAGAATCGAAGGACTGAGAATTCAACAAGAAGTCCAGATCACGGATAAAGTCCAGACCGTCGAAGGTAAGATAGAACGATGTATGGAACTCATTTAGTCCGGCAGACCATCTGTCCAAGTAGGGGTAGAGATGCATGAGAATTCACCTTGTCATACCCCATCGGTAGCCGAGGGCGCCTCTTAATTGATAGGACAAAACAGAACCATATTGGATGTCTGAAATATGGGACCTCTGGCCACACATGGGAAACAGTTCTCAGATAAATGTAAATTTTCCAATAGTAACAAGCATATCCCGACGGAATTTATCGTCCGCCTTCAGGTTGAGTATGAGGTATATGGTAAATTTATGATCCTAGAGCACTTCCTAAAGGATCACTTGGGTGATGACGCACTGGCATGGTATTCAACCTGTCATGGCACGATGGCAACTGTCGAAGAATTCAAGGATAAATTTCTATTGAGGTTTCACGGGTTTCACGACCATCAAATATACGAAGAGCATAATTGTGGACAACATTTCAATAAAGCGCATCTTTCGCCAACTGAATATTTCAGCAGGATGGTTATTCGGGCTAGGGCATGCCAGAGCAAACTCAAGGACTCATATAACTGCAGAACTCTAGGTCGGCACTTCGGGCCGAAGGTTGAAGAAATTGTCATTTATCAAGGAATCGACAATATAGACCGATTTATGGAACTGTTAGAAGACATAGGAAGGGAGAAAATCATGCAATCTAGAGAGCCTAGACTTCCGAAAAATTTTGCTTCGAATTCAGACTTAAGGACCCATCCAGAGGAAAGGCATCGGGAATATATAAAGAATCGGGAATTGGTAGGTCAGGAGGAAGCACAACGGGCTAGAGGGTGGTTTCGAAAGGATAATCAGAAGCCCCAAAATAATTACAGGAATGAAGAGAAGGGGTTCAAGAGGCCAAATATACCACGGCAACCTGGAAGAGAACTACCCTTAAATAAATAACAAATTAAAGAAGAAAACCGAGAAGGGAGAGGAAGCAATAGAGCTAGACGATGGGGCCCCCGTAGAACATGGACCGAGAAAATAATTCTGAGGAAGATGAAGTAAAAGCTTCAGGATTTGGGGAAGGAAGCCACGAGGAACAAGACGGGCAATGAGAACTAGAGACTGGGGATTCGGATCTGGGCATTTCATCTTTATACCAAGAGTTCACTGAACTTCTAACCCCTGGAACCGATGGATTTTCAAAACCAATTTCAGAACATCACCTGTCAACAAGTTACTTTTGATTTAGGAGAATTACGAGTGAAAGCATTATTCGACACAGGGAGTCAATAACTTGTCTAAACGAATCGTTTTACGAGAGAAATCGAGAGAGATTTCCACACGAGAAGCTACCCGTTTCCAGCCTGACAATTTCTACGGCGCTAAGGAGAAGATCTACAGCCATCAGAAGCCAGGTCCTCGTAAGCACGTCCTTCCAGAATTATCTTCTAAAATTAAATTTCCTAATAATACCGAATCTTAGCCAAGATTGTATTATAGGATATGATTTTATTAAGGCGCATGTAAAGGAACTTAATGTAGAGAAAAACTATTTAGTCATGAAGGCTGAATTCGGTAGTTTGAGAAAGATTCCTTTCTGCGAAGATAAGGGGAAATCAGAGGTAAAAGCCCGTGAGGGAGTCAGTATTGAAGAGGTTTTAAAGGACAAGGTTCAGAACAATTCGGTATAAAGGAAAAAGTAGGACAAATCAAGGAAAATCAAGCCTAATAACAGACGAAGAACCCGTCCGAGTTAAACCCTACCCAATTCCATTTCACAAAAGAGAGACCGTGAGAGAGGAAATTAAGAAAATGTGGGAGGACGATATTATCCAAGCCAGCAAAAGTCACTACCTCAACCCCATTGTAGTGGTAAATAAGAGTAATGGCCGGGTAAGAATTTGTTTAGATGCCCGTAAACTAAACCACAAACTCTATGCCGATTATGAACAATCGGAAAGTATAGATGACATACTTAAGTACTGTAACGGAAAAAAGGTCTTTACCACCATTGATCTTACCAAGAGTTTTTATCAAGTATCGCTAAGCGAAAATTGTAGAAAATATACGGCTTTTATGCACGAAGGCCGAATGTATGAGTTTAAGAGGCTTCCGTTTGGCTTAAAGGTTTCATTGGCTGGGTTGAGTAGAGAACTGACCCAAATGCTAGCAGAACTAAATAGCCAAATCCGACCTTATGTTGATGATCTATTGCTGATGAGCGAAACCCATGAAGAACACCTAGAGATTCTCGAAGAACTATTGTGCGTTTTGAGAGATAGGGGAGTTACCCTAAATTTAGACAAAAACCCAGTTCCGCACTTCCCTGGATTATGTCGGGCTTGTGCTTACAACCGACGGGATGAAGACTCAAGCATCTAAGGTCGAGGTAATCAAGAATATACCAGCCTCAAAGTGCGTTAGGGATCTGCAAGGGCTAATGAGACTCACCAACTATTACTCCCGGTTCAATCCGGAGTATGCGAAACATCTGGGTAAATTAACTCACCTACTAAGAAAGGGTCGGAAATGGAAATGGAACAGGGAAGAAGATGAAGCCTTAGAAGACCTAAAAAACTCATTTGTAAAAGAGGTGTTATTACATCATCCGGACTTCAGCCAGCCGTTTATACTACAAACTGACGCCAGTGGATATCCGATAGCAGCTCAAATCCTGCAGAAAAAAGATCAAGAATTATACGTGATTTCGTACGCCAGCAGGGTGCTAAAGCGACCAGAGTTGTCATATAGTACGACGGAAAAGGAATTATTTGCCATAGTGTGGGATATCAAAAAATTCATTAGCTACCTAGCCGCGCGTCGTTTTGAAACACAGACCGACCACCACGCTCTCACCTACATTAAGACCTGTAGAAACACAGTTATGGACTCATCCAGTCCTCAGCAATCCCTGAGTCAGCAGTATGATGGTTCTAGTATATATATCCCTCAGATCTAGAGCATCTCGTTCATTACCGTCTAGTTAGTCATAGTTGTAGCTTCCTATAGTTGTAACGCTATTTCAGTATTGTAAGTTTTCCTTAAATAAAGTTTTTAAAAAGTGATTTAGTGTGTCCAGTTATTTAATTGGCGCCCGAACAGGGACTGGTGCGCTTCAAGTCAGAAGAGAAGAAGGTTGAATTACATATTCAAGAAAATCCGAAGAAATAGTTCCATTGTACTTTGTACGGACAACAGGATTTGGGATATTGATTCTACCAATCTAACGAACTGGTCAGGAGGGTCCGAAGAAATATTAACAGGATCTGGAGCAGCTCACTTGAAGGTGTATTTAAATACTTCAGCATCAGTCAGAAGAAATATTAATCGCTGGACATCACTTCTAGAACTTCACATCTTTATTAAAGGTAATGCTTATTATATTGTTAAAGTAGTTATAACTGTATGCCTAACGACAAATTAAAAGAAATTCTAAACAAAAATAGAGTAACTTTAGATTCAGAAGAAATTAATTTAAATACAGTAGATTCAGAAAAAAATAATTTAGATACAATACAAGAAGAAATTAATACAATGGCTATTAAACAAATGACAAAAGAATGTTATGACCATTTGCCTAGCTATGATGGTGATCCATCACAACTTGTATTCTTTATTAAAGCCTTAGAATTAATTTATGATGCTAATTGTCATGAAGGAATTTCTAATAGAGTTGAGAACGAACAATTATTATTACAAAAAGCTTTATTTAAATTGCAAGGTACAGCCAGACATTTGTGTATGTATGAAAATTTCTCTTCAATTGGTGAATTAAAATTAAGATTAATCAACCAATTTAAGGACAGTAGGACGATAACTCACTTACAATAGGAGGCTTCACATATTACCATTCAAAAAAATGAACATCCTATAGATTTTATTAACCGAGTTATTCCATATGAAATTTTAGTTAAAAATCGTATCATAATAGATACATCAATTGAAAATAAACCACAAGAAACTTTAACTCAAATGCGTTTTTTAATTGACCACGTCATCAGAAACTTACACCCTAGATTAAAGGATACTTTAAATCACGTTGTAATTAAAGAACTCTCGGGACTAAAAAATACTAAAATTTTAAAGGACTAAAATTTTAATCCTCCGCAGCAACAAAATGTGAATCCTAATTCACAAAATACTGTCTCAATGAGAACGGTGAGGAGTAACAATCTCCACCACTTACAAGAGGAAAATGATGAATTGAAGGCAAGACTAGCCGAGTTAGAGAATAAATTTGAAAATTTTTTAGAAGTAAGCCGGCCGGAACCTGCCCCTCCGGAACCTGGCCCGTCTACCGGTTAAATCTTTTGAAGGAGTCTCTAACATTTTGTGACAACCTCGGCGACCATTGGCTCATTGATACAGGCTCAGAAATAAATTATATAGACCCACGTTTCGTACCCGTAGGAACTCAAATTATTTCGGAAGGATTCGTTGTTATCACTCCAGCCGGAAGCAAGAGAGGAAATAGTTCTATACTAATTGATCTTGCACCGAGACTAGGTTTGGAAGACGAATTTTTAGTTAAGTTTAAAGTATTTAAATTTAGTGATAGGTATAGATTATTGTTAGGGATGGAAACTATGAGAAGTTTACAAACAAAAATTAATGTAGAAGATACAAATGAATTTATTAAAATAAACAAACTAAAAATAAAAATTGTGGATGGAAAAATAATTAAGGAAGATGAAAATGAATTAAATATAATAAGAAATAGAAATGAATTATTTGAACTAATTAGACATGATCACATAAATAAAGATATTAAAGAAAAATTATTTAATATTATCATGAAATATCCGGAGATAGTAAAATCGGATGATGAAAAATTAAAACCAACCAATCTTTTGAAACACTCCATTAGACTTAAAACAGATAAATCCATTTATACCAGAAATTATAGATATCCCCAACATTTCAAAGAAAAAGTTGATGAAGAAATTAATAAACTATTGAAGAAAGGTATTATTAGAGAAAGCAATTCCCCATATAACAGCCCAATATGGATTGTCCCTAAGAAAGAAGACGCGTCAGGTCAAAAAAAGATCAGGATGGTCATTGATTACAGGAAATTAAATGCAGAAACAATTCCAGACAGATTTCCTCTTCCAAATATTGAAGATTTATTAAATAAATTACATGGATCAAAATATTTTTCAACAATTGATTTAACATCGGGATTTCATCAAATAGAGATGTCTGAGGAGTCTATAGAGAAAACTGCATTCTCAACAGACACAGGTCATTATGAGTTTCTAAGAATGCCGATGGGATTGATGTCATCACCCCCCACCTTCCAAAGGGCAATGAATTCTATGCTATCTAATACTGATAACACTCTCGTATACTTAGACGATATTATAATTTATTCTACCACACCTGAAGATCATCTAAAACATATAGAAATTGTTTTAAAGAAATTAAAAGAGCATTCCTTAACTATTCAACTTGACAAAACGGAATTAATGAAATCTGAATTACCTTTCTTAGGCCATGTATTGACCAGAGACGGCATTAAAACAGACCCTAAGAAAATTGAAGCAATTGTAAAATTCCCTTTACCAAGAAATATTAAAGAAATTAAGCAGTTCCTCGGAATGTCAGGTTACTACAGAAAATTTATAAAAAATTACGCTCACATAGCAAAACCTTTGACAAATCAATTGAGAGATGAAATTAATTTTAACCCTAATAATTAAAAAAATGCTTTTGAACAACTTAAATTACATTTAATAAATGCACCAATATTACAATATCCAGACTTTAACTCTCCAATGATTTTAACAACAGATGCAAGTAACATCGCATTGGGAGCGGTGCTCAGCCAACTTAGACAGGGGAGGGATCACCCTATTGCATTTGCCTCTCACACTCTTTCAGCAACAGAACAAAAATATTCCACCATAGAAAAGGAACTCTTAGCTATTGTTTACGCATGTAAACACTTTAAACCATATCTGTACGGAAAAAAATTCACGTTACTAACAGATCATAAGCCTTTATTGTGGCTATTCACAATGAAAAACAATAATACACGCATTATGAAGTGGATTTTCTTATTAAGTGAATTTCAATTCGATATAAAACATACAGATGATAAAACCAATGTAGTAGCTGATGCTTTAAGTAGAGTTAATATAGACAGCAATTATGATTTGCATGCATTAACCGAAATGGAAATAGATCCAGAAAAGGAATTAGATAGAATATTACAGGAAACAAGTAATGTAGAATTACCACCAATACCTTCGGAAGATTATGATGAAATTTTACAGGAATTAAATCCTAATCAAGATGAACAATTAAGTATGGCTCCAACACAACATTCCCAAGACTCCAGCAATGAACAAATTTTAATAGTTCCAGAAGACAGAGCGATAAACGTAGAAAAATTTCAAATTTTAATTCAAAGAGGTTCAGCTAAACCCATTATTACAAAACCTTTCGGTAAAACTCGGATTTATTTAGAAACTTCCTACCCTTGGAAGAATAATTTAGAAGAAACTCTCATTGAATTATTAAAGCCTAAAACAGTTTATGGTGTCTACTGTGAACCTAACGTAGAATCAGTCAGAATTGAATTTGAAGCTATATATAAAAAATAACTGAAATTATAATTGATAAATTTCCTACCGTTAAGATTAAGAGATACAAAAAGAAATTGATTGATGTATTACAAAATGAGGAACAACAAGAACTTTTAGAGAACTATCACATAGGAAAATCATATCACAAAGGAATAATAGAGACATACGAAAAATTGAAAAGAAATTATTATTGGCCAAATATGAAGGATGACATATCTGATTTCATAAATAAATGCTCGATTTGTAGACAGGTGAAATATGAACGAAAGCCTATTAAAACTAAATATCAAATTACACCCACCATGGAAAGACCTTTTGAAGAATTAATGATGGATATATTAAAATTTGATTCTCATAATATAGTGACAATAATAGATACATTCTCAAAGAGACTTTTTGCCAGATTATGTAAACATGTAAATGCAATTAATATATTTCAGACATTAACAGAATATCTAGCACTGTTTCCAAATCCCATTAGAATAAAAATGGATAATGGAAAGGAATTCAATAATAATCTAATTCGTAATTTTCTAGAATCTTTAGGAATAGAGGCATATTATACAACACCAAATCACCCTAATTCCTTAGGACTCCTAAACAGAGCACAATCAACTCTAGTAGAAACATTGCGAGCCTTAAAAGAAGAAAATCCTAGAAATGATTTAAAAATAAATCTAAATCTTGCTACATTAACCTTTAATAACTCTATTAATCAAACATTAAAACTCACTCCAAATGAAATAACATATGGAGTAATAAAAGACCCAGACAAAAATGAGGAAATAATTAAGGAACAATTAGTTAATGAATATCACAAAAACATGAACATTGTTCATAATAAACTCAAAACCGAAATAAATCAAGAAAAGAAGGAGAGAACTAATAAATTAAATAAAAACCGCGAAGACCCAGATGTTCAACAGGATAGGCCTTATGTTAAAAGAAGAATAAGAAACAAGGGTGAAAAGGTGTATAAACCAGTCATACCTTTTATAGATAGAAACCAGAAAATTACTGTTCATGCTGACAATATAGCAAGAAAAAGGAAATCCAGACGAAAATCTAAGAAGAAATTAATTACTGTTTCAGATGGAGAGATGGTCTCTAGTGATCTCAGTGATATTGACAGTAACTACAGCGTATAAAGTTACAAACGTTCAGCATTCATCAGGACTAATAACATTTAAAGTTCCGGACTCAAAACTGATATCAGACTACAAAACGATTGTTCATTTTTTAGATTTAACAAAATTAATCAATGAATTAAATTCACTAAGGTTATCACTGAAACCCAAAAGTAGTACAGTAGTTAATACAGTAGCTCAAGAAATGGCATTTAAGCAATTAACTTTCCTAACAGATAAAATTAATAATATCATTCCCAAAAATCGAACCAAGCGTGGTATTGTGAATGGCCTCGGGAGCGCCCTAGGATGGTTGGCTGGAACAATGGACGCTGAGGATAAAGCCCACTATGATAAAGTAATAGAAACTTTGGAAAAAAATAACTACCATATGGAACATAATATTGCTAATGAAATAAAAATCAGTAAACAATTAGCGGAAACATTTGAAAAAGATGTTAAATTATTAAATAAAAATAATGAAAAGATGAGTCAAGTTATGGACACAATGGACAGAATATAAATGACATTGTATTTCAATGAACTGTATAATGTTCTCACCTATTTAACAATTCAAGTAATTGACATAGAAAATTCTTTAGAGATGTGTAGAATGGGAATTCCCCAACTCTAACATAATTAAACAAACAGATATTGATGATAATACCTTTATTTCAAACGATTTGGAAACAATTTGGTTAACAAGCAAAATCTCTTGTACGATTAGGCAAAATATCATTCATTATATAGTAAAAATTCCAAAATTATCTAAAATCTTTAATACAATATATCTTTTATCAGTCCCTATTAAAGAAAATAATCAAGTTATAACTACTCTTGTTAAGCATAACCTAATATTGTATAATTTACATGAAATGTTTACTGGAAATTGCACATTTGTTAAAGATAATTATTATTGTGCTAACCTTAGAATAGTTAATGATACTTGTATTCTTAATGCCTTAAGAAATAATCTCTCTAATTGTATTTCTACTAACGTTCTTAATATTTCTCCTTTTATTAAATATAAAGATATTATAGATGCTTATGTAACTTTTGATATATCCTATGTTGTATTGTCTAGTAACGGAACAATCCCTGTAAATTTGCCAACTACCTCTATTATTAAGTTAGAAACTAAGGAAATAATTGTAAATCAAACTAGGAAATTTTATATCAACTCCGATACCTTATCCATTAATCATAAATTAAATAACCTTAAGAAATTAAATATTACATTTGATAAAATAGACTTACCTGTAATCTTGCATGAAGAATTTGAAACATTAGAGGCTATTGATAATCCCATATTGTACTCCACACCTCTATTAATTGTATATGTTACTATATCTTATTTTATTGTAATCCACATACTTCAAATTTATTTTAGGATAGTAAAATATTGTAAACAAAGGACCTTTCCTAGCCCACCTATAAATTTCCCTCTTATTGTACAAAATGAAAATATGTTCTCCCAGAGTTCGAATCTTCAGAAGGGAGGAGTTATGGACTCATCCAGTCCTCAGCAACCCCTGAGTCAGCAGTATGATGGTTCTAGTATATATATCCCTCAGATCTAGAGCATCTCGTTCATTACCGTCTAGTTAGTCATAGTTGTAGCTTCCTATAGTTGTAACGCTATTTCAGTATTGTAAGTTTTCCTTAAATAAAGTTTTTAAAAAGTTATTTAGTGTGTCCAGTTATTTAATTCACGACAAATCGGTTGTTGAGGTGGAGTTTGTACCTTCAACAATTTAACTTTGAGGTGGTTCACATAAAAGGAAAAGATAACGTAGTAGCGGATTTCCTAAGCCGAAATATCGATGGAAAAACTACTACCTATGTCCCAGATTGTCAGCTGCAAATAAATGAGATACAGACAGTCAAGTGGGCGTTACCGGAAAAGGAAATAACCCAGGTAATCAGGGCATTTAAATATAACCAGAGGGATCTAGAGGAAGAAAAAATTCCAGGTACTAAATGAAAAGTTAGGAAATGAGTACGTTCAGGGTAACTACACGCTTAAATTAGATGGAAAATACGTGATAAGCCAGAGAGCTGGTAAAAAACCCCAGATACTAGTACCTGAGGATATGGCGGAGGAGTTCATAAAAAGGAGCCAAGAGATATTGCCGCATATAGGGATGGTAAAACTATTGAACACCCTCAACCCCTACTTTCACATCCGGGCCGCACCGAGTAAAGTAAAGAAAGTTGTAGGACGATGTTATAAGTGCCAGGTCTCCAAATTCCCTAATAGTATCTTCCATGCAGAGGCCAAGTCAATAGGAGTAGATGAACCATTACAACTGGTGAGTGCAGACTTCCTTGGACCCCTTAATACTGGTGTAGGTGGGGTAAAATATATCTTTGTTATTGTTGACAATTTTAGTAAGGCTGTGCAATAAACAAACATACGTGCTGCAACCACTAAGTCTGCACTGAGGTGCGTGGAACGGTTTTGTGAAAAGTACGGGATCCCCAAGAAGATACTGACAGACAGAGGCACACAGTTCACCAGTAGCTCATGGAGAAGAACCCTAGAGACGTGGGGAATAAAAAATGTGTTCTGTTCCGTAAGACACGCCCAGGAAAATGCCAGTGAACGGGTGAACAGAGACTTAGGCAATTTCTATAGGACGTTGGTGGGCGAGAACCACAAAAATTGGCCGAAATTCACAGACGTCATCAACACGGCCATTAATAATACTTATCACACCTCCATCGGGGCAGTCCCAGTAGAAGTCCACTTCGCGTGCAGAAGGAACACTCCTTGGGAAAAAAATTATCCATCAGCACCTTCCTAAAATAAACAAGGCGCTCACCGAGAAGGAAAGTAAACACCTTAGGGGAAAGGTGAAAAAGAAAATTGATGAATGTGGTAACCGCACCAGGACTAAATTCAACCAAACCCATCAAATATATGAATTTCATGTCGGAGATAAAGTCCTGATACGAGCCTTGCCTACAATAACCGATCCGACTAGGCAAACAGCGAAGCTATTTCTAAAGCTATTTGAGGGTCCGTACACTATCATAAGAAAATATGGCAACACCACTTACCGGTTGACAACATACCCGATTGGAGAGAGAGAACAGAGGAAGATATGAAAGGTTTCATTAGAGGCACGTTTCATGGCTCCCTCCTGAAGCCATTTTTCCAATAAGCCATTCCGTTTGTTGACTAGCTAAAAGATCGACGAAGACGGGCGAAACCTTCGTCAGGTTAACCCACTCTAGATAGTGACTGAAAATAAATTGTATATATATTTGTAAATATTGAAATTTGAGTATCCATAAACTTAGGTTTAGGATCTTAGATATCCCCCAAAACTTATAGGAACTTAGGGTTGATTATCGAGTTAAATGGAACTGTCTATAATTAAATAAATAAATCAAAATATGTAAATTTAGCCTGAAAATTGACGAAACTAAGCTTTCCCAGAAATAGATAAAATATCAGGACTAGACTCTTGAATTAACTACGGTTAAGAATGAGGTCGTAAAATGCACTGACTTGAAAAGAATTAACATTCACGTGAGAATACTGGATACATCTGTTTCATACACTATTAATATTTAAAAGGTAATAAATAGGAAGTCGAAAACCTAAGAAACCTAAAATAGATTCATTTTTATTTTTGAAAGGTATGCCATACAATAGGAAGGTACACTATGAATTTTGTGGTATATGTGTGTAAACAGGTTACCAGAGAGGGACAGAAAAAAGTGAGTTTCCATAAAGACATAAATTATGAATTCTCAAGAAAAAGGACAATCTAGAGATTGCAATAGATTTTATATGTGACAGTTGTGAAAAGTGAGTGTTATTAAGTGGACCAATATCAAGAACAATATGTGAATTGATAATGGATTTGGTGTGTGACGGTGATTGTGAAAAGTAAGTGTAAATAGGTGGACTAAGATCAAGAACAATATGATAATGGAGATTAATTTAGCATAAGAGGTAACTGTAGCATAATTCAAAGGATCTTGGATGCCTTACTGATGTGAAAAGTTAGTGTAAATAAATGGACTGATAATTAGAGCAATATGTAAATAGATATTAGTTTAGTGGAATATATGTATGAAAATATTTTGAATATTTGAAAAATTACGGCCTATTTGACTGGTTAGGAATAGGATCAGTTGATATTGCCATTTAGATTAGTGAGCATTTCATTTACAACTAGAGTAAAGTTTTTTTTGTATATAATTGGTTTATAAATGGATTTATTTAGTTACTGAATATTATTGAGCAGGTTTGTTTTGCATTTATTGTTATTATTTCTGTAGATAAATGTTTGTTTTCCTATAGCACCTAGGTCTAGTAGTACCGATATGATTATGAAGAGGTATCTTTAATTTATAGTGCTAAAAGAAAAGTCAATGAACAAGCGTCCATTTACTTTCTTTTTTCGTGAGACGAGGAGAATGTTATGTATTGAGGATACTGGGATTGAAGGAAATAATTAATATTCATAATAGTAATTAAATAAGGAATAAATTAAAGAGATACCAACAGGTTCAGTAATATCAACATTAACCAGTTTCTTTTTCGGACAAAGGAATATTTACAAGGTCAGCCGTTGTACCTGGAGGGTGCTGTTCGAGACCGCCAATAGGCCACTTAAGATAAGCGAAAGTAAGAGCACCATAAACCTAGAGATTGGCCAGGTCGACATGGTGTAATAAAATCTGCCGCCCAAGGTTACAAGTCCTTTGAAAATATTCTTACAGCGACAGCCAATAGGATGTCCCAAAAGGAGAGTGGGGAACAAAATTCATCTGTTCAAGAAGAAGTAGGGGAAACGGTATAAGAGGCCGGGAGAAAGATAGTTCGAGAGAGTTCTGGAGAAAGAGTTGAAGGAGAGAGTTCGAGTAGGAAGATTGAAGTGGAGAGTTCGGGTCAGAAGTTTGAAGGGGAGAGTTCTTGTGAGAAGCCAGAAGACGGAGGTTCGCAGAGGGTACAGCTGAGCGGCACATCGAGACTGGAGAGAGAGACCTAGACCATAGAACAACAATAAGATAAGTCCTTTGATTCATTGTGTACATCAATGTATAATATTATGTGGCATCAGGATAATATTTTAAATAAGCAAGAGTTCTCCCAGTATTCTCAAATACATATGTTACAGTGTGTCGATTTTTACAATGATAGTAATTTAGATTAGAAATTAATAAACCAATAGTTTAATTAATAAGAAAGATCTGTAACAAAATCTACCATTCTATTTACCCTGCATGCCATCATCTAGTTAATTAAGTGAAATGGTGAACACGACACCCTTGGAAAGGAAATCCAATGGTATTTATAATATCCTAAGCTATTGACCATAACAGGGGGTTCTGCGGTCTCTAGCCTTTTATGTTAAAATATAGTTAGATTGATCGGCTCCCTTCTGGAACCGTTGCAAATAGAGATTAAATTAGATCATTAAATTGAGTAAATGTGGTTTCTGGAACCCCCACCGTCCTTAGACAAGCAGTTTGCCAGAAACATAGCAATTGGGATTACGTTTTTCTCCTGAAATAAAAAAAATGTATCCAATTTAGTAGAAAAAGGAACAACCCACAATCACCGTACGTGAACATCTGCAAATTTCTAGGACTATCATTTGACAGACGATTGTACTGGTAACACTGCATAAAATCACTAAAAGAAATTTGTGCTAGGAAGCTTCAAATATTGAGAGTCCTTAGCGGCACTAAATGGGGAGCGGACAGGACTTGGACTCATATACGATCCGAGTTACACCTCCAACTCTCAAAATTTAGAAAAGAAAGTACAATGCCATTAGAGTATAAAGAACTATACCATAAAATAATCCTCTCTATGCCTGAATACCTAATAATATTCACCGACGGATTTAAATGCAAATTCATCTACAGCATCTGCCTTTGTTACTCCCCATAAAACCCAGAAATGTAAATTACATCACCTTTGTAATATCTACACCGCGGAGATCAACGCCATCGTAATAGCTCTCCGATACGCCTTAAAATTCCTAATTAAAAATATTGTTATTATATTAGATTCATTGAGTACATTAAAAGCCATGAATAACATCTATCCAGACCACCCAGAAATCCATTGTATTCTAGGACATCTGAAAAAGCTAAAGATGATGGAATATCGATATATTTTATTTGGTCACCGAGTCATATTGGCGTTAAAGGCAATGAAATGGCGGACAGGGCAGCGAAAGAAGCTCTCACCCTTCCAGGGCGCGGTAAAGCTCTCTTGTCAGCATCAGAACTAGCGCGGCCACTAAGAGAAGCCATACTCCAGGATTGGCAGGCGCTGTGGGACAACAGCCCGGCTAGCAAACTGGGGACTGCAAAGAGGTACGAAAGAAGCTGCTCCCAGAAAGAAGCTGCTCCCAAATGTGGACATTATCACATATTTTAGAGGATTGTCCTTTCTACATCACAAGGTTAAAGGGATGTGGAATAGCTTTGAATATATCAGTATCTCTGGGTAATAAGGAGGAAACGGCTACTAAGATTATAAACTTTCTATCCAAAGAAGGTTTATTGATAAACATATAATTTAAAAAAAAATTATTATTAATATTTTCTTTCTTTTTTATATTGAATATAGTATGATATAATATTGAAAAATAAATAGGAATAAATAAAAATAAAACACGTTGATGACCAATAAGATTTAAGCCATGACATCGAAAAAACTAACTAATTAGAAAATATCGGATTTTCAAATCCAATATTTCGATATGTCGTGTTTCAATGTCCCGACCCCAGACCCATCGATGCTGGGTGAATATTGCTGGTATTTAAAAAGAGAGAGGATGACTTTATTATTATTTATTGATAATTAAGAGCTTTAAGCTATGTTTTATGTGTTTACATACATGTACTATAAAGGGAGTGGCTGAAAAATTAATCTTTACTTAACCGGTTGATTCTGAGTTCAGATCCATATTAAAATTAATATTATTAATATTAATTTTTCTCAATTCAAAAAAAGAAGATTTGAACAAAACTTGGAACCGATTTCCTTAACACTAATCAAATGTAATGGCAATGTAATTGCAACAAGAGATTGCAAAGTTCCATCAGATGATTCAGAATGCCAAAAGATTGAATGTGACAGTGTGGGAATGACTGATTCCTAGTAAAATTTTGTGTAGATATTTTTAATTTGTTGTATAGTTAGAGTATATTTACTGTTTTTTTATAAATATTTATAAATTATATATGTAAGTTATATTTTCGTATGTATCTTAATAGAAGAATTCACCAGTTTAAATCATGCAACTGAAATTTTTATTAAACAAAAACAACATTAATAATAATAATAATAATAACAACAAGAAGTTTAAAAAGAAAATGAAATACAAATAAAACAATATTAATCCCTGAAATAAACTGAATTTTAATAATCTTCTTTCCTACACTACGTATTACAATTTTTGAATAACCTACCAAGCAAATCATATGTTAAAACAAAAACATTAATCTAACACCTGACAGTGTTACATCCCCCCGCCTTAAGCATTTATTTTTTTCAATTAGAACAAAAAAAAACAGAATAGCATCAGCATTGAACCTCATTATAACATGAAACAAAGATAATTATTTACTTAGCAATCACCAACTTATTTTTATGAACTATGTTTGACATAACCTTTTTCTTATTTGAATCTAATTTGTACATACGAGGGGAAAGTTTTTCTACAATCTTAAATGGTCCATTCCTCACTTCTTCCAACTTGTCTCTATTTAATTTTTTACCATTATCTACAAAAACTATGTCTCCAACATTTACTCCGTTGATTTATTATTCGTATCTGTTCGTTGTTTGTTTTTCTGAAAATACCTCAATGAGTTTTCAAAAGCTATTTTCCTATCTTCTTTCGCAAATGTCAATGGGACAAATATTTATGCCTTTGCCGAATGATAAATATGCCGGAGCGAAGCCCGTAACTGAATGTAGAGTTTCATTGTACGTATCAATGACTTCAGCAGCGATAGTAAGCCATTTCCTACGCTCGCCTGGCGTGTTCGTCAAACATCTAATGTTATTTACGAAACTCTGATTAAGCCTCTCAATCATACCATTTGATCATGCACAATCTGTTGCAGTAAAAAGTAATTTGATATTTTCATGTTTTAAAAACTTTTTAAATTCATTGGAATCGATGGCCGGATATCTATCATGGTTTTGGCATACTTTCTTAATGAGGTTTCTGAAATCATTTGAATTTTGTGAAGCTGAAACTCTAAACCAACAGTATCTTGTAAAATGATCAATCAATATGTGCAAGTATTTCTTTTTTGATTTGGAGAAGCCTCCCACTGTGTCTAGATTCATTAATTCAAATGGCGCTTTTGGCGGACCTAAATTTGATAAGAGACCCATTTTTCTTTTAGTTCTTGTTTTATTTTTCATACAAATCACACATTTGTCACAATATTCTGTTACCTTTTTTTCCATATCCTTGAAATAATAGAATTGCCGAATGGTATCCATCAGTTTTTGAGAGCCAATATGTCCAAACTGTTTCTGGATTCTATCTATTAATTTCTCCGCAAGTATTTCTGAAATAAAAATCTTCTTTTTTCCATTCTTTAACTTGTAAATTATGTCATTATCTGCACGGACCTTTTTATCTGACTTTAACAATTCTCAATGATTCTTTTGGTCGTACTTTATTTCCTCCAAGTCAACAACATTAGTGACTCTGATAATGTCGTCTGTCTCAAATGTTTCAAGTATCGAATTCCGAGACAATGCATCTGTTCTATATTTTTCATTCCCTGTTGATATATAATTTTAAAGTTATATTGTGTGAGATATACAATGAGATGTCCTAAAGCTTCATCAGGTCTGGATTTTATCTTCAAATTTTCCAGAGATTTATGGTCTGATACTACTGTGAATTTCCTACCTATTAATAAATGTTGCCAAAATGCTATGGCCTCTTTAATGGCCAAATATTCCAAATATATTGGTGTTTTCTTCCTTTGGCTATTCGTCAGTCTCTTGGAAAAATAAAATATAGGGTGTAGTAGTCCATCCTCTAATTCTTGTTTTAAAATAGCTCCTAATCCCTCACCACTTGCATCTGTATATATATAAATATTTTTCATTGGGTTAAATATTGCTAATACTGGTGGGGAACACATATAAATTTTTATCCGATCAAAACATTGTTGAGAATCTTCCGTCCATTTAAATTCTACATCCTCTTTTAATAAATCAAACAAGGATCTGAGTTCTTTGAACAGTCTTCTGTAAACTTATGATAAAAGTTTATTTTTCCTAAAAATTGCCTCACGTTCTTCTTTTTTTGTGGGAACCGGGAAATTTTTAATTGCTTGTAAGTTATCTGTCAATGGTACAATTCTATTTCTTTCTATGATATGACCGAGATATTTAACAGATTTTTGAGCGAATTTACATTTGGTTAACTTTAATTTAAATCCTGCGTTCCTTACAGCCTCGAAAAACTGGTTTAGATGTTCTATATGTTTTTCAAATAAATGGGGAAAGATTAAAATATCATCAACAAAGTTCATACTAAATGTACTAAAACCATTTCTTCTTATTAGCTTTGATGAAATCCTTTGAAAAATAGCAGGAGAATTTTTAAATCCAAAAGGTAATACATTAAATTGATAATCACCTGTTTCAGTGACAAAGGCCAGTTTTTCTCTGTCCTCAATTTCAACTGGAATAGACCAATTTGCGTCCAGTATACTAAAATATGTGCAATCATAACATATTACCAGCATATCTTCAATCCGGTTGAGCCTCCGGAATCACTAATTTGCTTAGCTGCCTAAAGTCTATACATAAGCTAGTTTTACCTTCACCTTTTTTGTACGCCAGGGTAAGAGGAGCTGCAAAAGGAGAGCTCGACTCGGACACTAAGCCTGCGTTCAATAATGCTGATACTTGTTTCTCAATCTCCATCCTATCAGGTAATGAGCACCTGTATGGTCTTTGGGATATGTATTTTTCAACCGACAATTTAATCCGCGCAGTCCCTGCTTTCACACTTCCCACACCATATTTGTTAACTGCAAAAATATCTATATTAGCTTCTACTAATTTAGCAAGTTTATTTTTTTCTACTGCCTTGAAGTGATTTTCATCATCGCCACATGCATTTAAAAAATTTGTAATAAATACATTCTTCTTGATTTCAACTAATTTAGATCTTTCCTTAGGTAACATGTCCAAAGTCCATTTTGGCATATTTAGTGTGTTTTCTTTCTCAATTTTTCTCACACTTCTTTTTTTTCTTAGCAAAATATTTAAATTTTCATCTTGAATAAGCTTAAAGGTTCGAATCCGAGCTTAAAGGCTTCTATTCCGAGTAAAACCTTATATGTAAATGTATCATTATTTATAACATAAAACTCTATATTACCTATTTTTAATCTCAATGTTGCTCTTCCCTCTCCAAGAAAACGTCCAGATAAAGAATTCTGGACATCCGCAAGTTTTAAAAATTGTATGTATAATTTTTTTTAAATTACATTCTTATGTATTAACGAAACAGTTGAACCTCTGCAAACAATTCATCCACTGAAGTTATATCAGTTCTTTTTAATTTATTTGCAAGTATAGTGGCAACCCTACTACTATTAAATTTATTAGGCTAATCTGCGTCATATCGTTTTCCATTTCTAATAGGAGTTAGTTCAATGCTAGAAGAAACAAGTACAAACTTTTCTGTTTGATAGAATCAATTTAAAACTTGAACTGAAGATGAATGTATAACATTCGAAAATAGTTTTCAATAAAACAAATTTGTAGAAGTGGCAAATAATTTATCAATCACTAATTAGATTGATCCTTCCATACCATCATGCGGATGTCATCTAATAGGTGTCTTTGTTTTGTTAATAAATAATCCACTAAACTTCCACCGATATATCTAAATTGAATCGCGTGGCGAACATACGCCGAATGGTTTAAAAACGCCCAGTTTTTTAAACCAAAAACAGAGTTAAACGACTGTATTACAATCCCCAGTCTTGTATTCCTTTCTTAACATTAGCTATGTATCATTCTACCGCTGATTCTGTTAAAAATACGCGCATCACTTACAATTTTTCCTCATTACGCAACCCAAACCTGGCACATTCACTCTCAAATTTTTCGAGCCAACCAACGGCATCACCTTTTCTACTAAATTTCTCTAAATCAATTTTTTTTTTTTTTCCGCTTCACATTTCTTCAAGCGTGAGGTTTCATTTAGTCAATCCTTTATTATTCCCACTAACCGCATGTTTTCTTCTTCATTCGTCTTAGACGTCTCGGTTTCTTCGTCTAAATAAATTTTATTGAAAACAATGTTTTCCTCTTCATCCATATAAATTTGCTTCAAAGTTCCATCCAAGGTTATAATAAAATTTCTAAATCCCTTTTTTTTCTTCAAAGAAGTGACACTATTTTTTATAATACTCTTATTAAACAAACTTACGTGGTGTTCTTCATCCTGCAGCCCTGGTGGAAATACAAAATTGACATTATCTTTCACGTTCTTTATACTTTTAACCTTCTTCACTCCCTTCTCGTTCACAATATGAAGTTTAACCCTCATTTTAATGTTCTCGAAAAATTCAGTTTATGTAAGTTCTATTTTCGTATGTATCTTAATAGAAGAATTCACCAGTTCAAATCATGCAACTGAAATTTTTATTAAACAAAAACAACATTAATAATAATAAGAATAACAACAAGAAGTTTAAAAAGAAAATGAAATACAAATAAAACAATATTAATCCCTGAAATAAACTGAATTTTAATAATCTTCTTTCCTACACTACGTATTACAATTTTTGAATAACCTAACAAGCAAATCATATGCTAAAATAAAAACATTAATCTAACCTGACAATAAAAACAGTGTTACATATAAATTTTTTTAATAAACTTTATTTTTGCAATAAACTTATTTATTGTTTTATTCCGGTATACCGTGTATGTAGCTATACCGATCTTTATTTCATGTAAAGCCATTTTCAGAGGAGTTATTAATTTTGCGCACATATTTTTCATTTTTGACCACATTGTGGCCAGTCCTTAGGAGATGGATAATGGAAAGATCCTCAATATTAAGCTCAGGAGCAAAATCTCTCCCCAACCAAAACTTGCAAATACTTGAAATAACTCAGAAAAACATTTTGTTTGTTCCAAAATACTTAGTATATATTAGTATGCTAATAAGACTTACAGTGCCATTTTAATTAAGTTTTAATATCTTATCGGTTCTAATGTAAGAAAGAAACTTTGTCTGTTTAAATAAATATATTGAGGGAGGGAGTGATGCAGAGCAGGCACTGGGACTATGGCAAGCTCAGTGTCGGGCGCGCACTAATAAGTTCATCTCTAAGAGTCCCCCAGCTCCCAAAGTATAAAGTTACTATACATATTACTACATATTTTGAAGGGAGAAACAACTGCGCTACAATTTTTATTCGTCATATTTTCGGATTTTATCTCAAATAAAAGTGTTATTTTCTGAAAACTATATAAAATATTAACGTCAACTCGAAATGTTTGCATATTTTAGCAAATTTTGGGGAAAGTATTATTTATACATAAAACCTCATAAATATATATATATATATATATATATATATATATATATATATATATATATATATATATATAAAGGTATTAAACAACGCAACTCACGTCAATGTCAAATAATGAATGGGGGGGGGGAAGGGAGTTATGAGCAATAACTAAGAAACTCTCAAAATGGATGCTCGAGGGGAGCTAGCGTGGAGGGGGAGGGGGCGTTAGGGGGAGGGATTGGGACTTTTGAGGAAGCCCTACTCTGATTTATCCAAATAACTGAAAAAAAAAAACAGTTTGTCTCTGATTTTTCCCCAGACAAAACCTTCATTGCCTGGGCTATTGCAGCCGATAACTTTTGTTACTTAAATATTTTTAAATGGGCGTGCAAAGTGACTTTCTGTATAATACGATCTTGCTATCCTCTGTCATTATACATACAGATCATAAAATTATCTATACATCAAACCATTTAGTGTTTATTGAATTTATTTTCTGTTAATGTTTCTCCCACTTTTTGATAGGCTGCTACAATTAGCAATTGTTTGGAAAATTTAAAAGGAAGGACAGAGTGACGAAGAGAGGTGGTGGGGATGATGCTGAGACTCAGTTGTGTGGCAGTAGCCGGGATGGACGGTTGGCCGGCACACAGGCTATAGGTAAGAAAGATCCTTCCTACCTACGCACTAACCCACGCACTTCACCAACCGGTCCTAACAACACCACTTCTCCAACTATAATATCAAACCTGCTTATAGAATTTCTTATTTTTGGCTCCTATTTTAATTTTTGTTTTGTTCTTTCATCATGAACCACAATTTTATGATTTTTTGTTTCCTATAAACAATTTTCAAAGTAAATGCAGATATCGAGTTCAATAATCATTCCATGAGTCAGATCATATTACGTCACATTTTGACACATTCCTACTTGTCCCTTAAAAATAAGAAGTCTAAAATGAGATATAAGAAGACATATACTCTAGTCTTATGATTAATACCTTAAGCGAAAATAAATTAAATAACTATCATACCGTCTGTAAAACTGAATAACGTCCGTTATCTTGGCAGATTGGTAATTGTAGTGAGGTATAATGATTATTTAACAAGACGTCAAAGTATTTAACAACATGTCAAAGTCTACTAAAGCATTAATAGTTAATTGATTGCAATAGAGGCGTACACAATACGACTTTTTGGTAGGGACTGACATATCGTCAAGATATAAGTAGAATTGTTTCGATGAAATATTAAATGGTGAATCAAAGTTTTTGGAGGAGCAACGTTGATCAAATGTATTTGATACAAGACAAATAATTTCAATATTGCTAGTTGAGCTCATTTTCACGCAACTTTAATTCTTTTAAATTGCAATTCTTTAAATCATTTAAATGTTTCGCACTTCGATATCTCCACTATTCACTGCATTGACAGTTTGTGATTGCAAAAACTAAATTTCGTTTTATAGTAGCACTGTCTAATCATCGGAAATAGATTTCATCTATGTTCTCTTTTATTTTAAGTTAAATAGTACATAATCAGGTTTTCACCAAAAAATTACAACAAAGTAATGTTAGCCTTAATAAATTTTGAACGATGAACGGTATATTGCCATGTCATATGCTAGTGTTAGTCAGGCAGCAGACCAGTGCAGACGTATTTCGTTGCTCTGTATTAACCTATTATTTTTGAGTTTATTAACTGTTATTTATTAAAGATTTTCGAACATGAGTAAGTGCGGTGTTTGTTTAAAAGGATTTTCGCATAATGCACTTAAGATTCAATGCTCAATGTGTCAATCTTGGAATCACATAGCATGTGTTGATCTTACAAAGGAAGAACTTCTGTACTTTTAACAAGAAAATAAGGATTGGCTTTGCCGACCTTGTACTGAAGAAAAACGAAAATCACTTAGGATGGAAAATGTTTTACAAGCTACACAGGTAACTGGAAACGTAGAATTAATTTTAAATGAATTCAAAAAATTAAGTGATGAAATTAGAGAGATTAATAAACAGTTCAAGGCTCAACTCAATATTTTCTCAGATTATATTGAAGAAAATAAAAATGGGATTAATAGCATAAAAAATGAGATGAAGGAAATTAACGATAAGCTCGATCCCTTGAATGAAAATTTAAAAGCGATTAAAAAAGAAACTAATGTATTGAAAGAAAAGCTCAACTATTTGGAACAGGAGCGACTGTCTAATGATATTGAAGTGAGAGGTATTCCGTTCAAGCCTAATGAAAATGTTTTGGCCTTAATTCAAGATATCTGCAAATCTATTCATGTAAATATTGATGAAAATGCAATAGACTATTGTTACAGAACTAAGCCTATACCGAACACTGATTTACCTGGTCTAATTGTGGCAGGATTTGTACGTCGTATTGTTAAGGAAAATGTAATGCTCCAGGCTAAACAAAAAAATAGTTTATCTACCAGGGACATCGGCTGGATAGAGGGAGACTCTTCTAAAATATTTATAAATAATCGCTTAACAGCAACAAATCGGCGTCTTTTTCTTGATGCAAAAATCGCACAAAACCAAAAATCGTACAAGTATGTGTGGTTCAAAAATTACAAAATATTCGCCAAAAAAGATGACTCCAGTACTGCAATTAATATCAAATCTCACGAAGATATTAACATGTGAGTTTGTGGTTTTATCCTTTTCCATTCACTTTAAAATTATTGAAATTAGTATACTATTGTTAAAATTACCTTTATTTAAATTTTTAAGAATTGATAATTTTTCTTTCTTATCTATTTCGTTGGAAGTAAGCATACCAAGGTCCAAAACCATGTTAAATGATATGTTTTATTTTTTCTTATAATTTTATTACTATATCTTTTTCCTTTTATTTTTTATTGATATTACAGCATTTAAAATTTTTAAACAAGCTAGATAAATAAATTTCTGTGAAATATTGTACTAATACAATTTTTCTGTTTAGTATTCACGATAGTTTGTTAAGATTAAATATAGAAACCCATAAAACTTATATTTATTACCATAAAAATAACTTAGATTTTAAAATATTACTTATTTTTAGACTAACTGTATTTACTTATATATATTTTTTAAATTTCTCAAATCACTATGACGAATGAAATTAATATTTGCCATTTAAATATTGAATTTATTTTTGGGCATTTTTCTGATTTTCGTGCACTTATGTCACAAAATGCGTACGATTTAATTTGTGTCTGCGTATCATGGTTGAATGAGAAGATTAGAGATTATTCCGTTTCTCTACCTGGCTTTAATATTTTTAGATCCGACCGAATAGATAAAACTCGAGGTGGTGTTTGCATTTATACAAGGACACCGTTTTCTTGTAAAATTTTATTTTCATCGTCAACCCTGCAATTACCTTCTTTTGAATTTTTAGTTTTAGAGATTAAGCATGGTGTTGAAAAGCTACCACTAATAACGATATATAGAGCACCAAATAACATTTTTTATAAAGATCTTCGTGATATTTTGGAAACCTTCGTTCCTAGGTACAATAATGTAGTTTTAAATGGTGACTTAAACGTCAACTTTTCTGCAAATTCTTACGATTCTAAATTATTAAAAAAATCTCTTTCGTAGTTTTAATTTTTCTTTAGTAAAATTCAACCCAACTTGTCATTCTGAAACAAATGATACCTGGCTTGATTTCTTGTTGGTTGATTCGGAACATATGGATAAAGTTGTTTCATCAGGTCAAGTATCAGTTTCTTTCTGTCGCCAGCATGATATTATATTTCTAAGCTATCGACTCTCGGAAGCTCAAGCATTTAAGACTATAACTTTTCGGGATTTAAATCATTTGAATAACGCTAAATTTAATGAAGACCTCGATTTTGTGAACTCGAAAGAAATCGATGAATCAAATAACATTGAAAATAAAATTGAGCTGCTTAACTTGAAAATTTCTTCCTTGTTAGATCAACACACTCCTTATAAAACTGTCATTTGCAAAAAGAAACCCACCCCCTGGCTTACACCAGAAATAAAAAACATAATGAAGATTAGAGATCGTTTCAGAAGAAATTATAAAATCACGAGAAATTCCCAAACTCTTCAACTATTTAAACTTTGTAGAAATAAAGTCACCTTAATGATTCGGAAATGTATGCAAAATTACTATTTGGATAATTTGACTTCGTGCAGTAAGCCAGAAAAACTTTGGAAAAATATTCGTAGTCTTGGCTTGGTTAAAAATCGTGATGTCTTACCTTTAGCTGTATCAAAATCCGACCTAAATCATTTTTTTGTAAATCCTTTATCAAATCTTATCTCTTCTTCTTCAGATATACTCCACATTGAAAACAAATTCAACTCCAATGATTTTTTCTTTTCCCATATTAGCTTAGAACTTTTTCTTAAAAATTTTTACAAATCGAATGTGCATTCATCTGGAATCGACAGGCTACCTTTAAAAGATTTCAAATTATTCTTACCACAGATAGTCCCCACTCTTTTAAACATTCTGGATTTTTCTTTGCAATCATCAATTTTCCCATCTCTTTGGAAAACCGTTTTAATTACCCCTCTTCCTAAAAATCAAAGCCCAAGTGATGTCGAATACTATAGACCTATTGCAAAATTGTGTTCACTGTCAAAGGTTCTCGAACGTGTTGTATATGACTAAATAGTCCTTTATTTAAATTCAAATGGTCTTTTTGATAAATACCAGTCTGGCTTCCGATCTGGACACAGTACTCAAACAGCACTATTAAGACTTACAGAAGACATCAGATTTGCGATGGATCGACGACAGGTCACAATTCTTGTTTCATTTGATTTTAAAAAGGCTTTTCACCTAGTAGACCACAATATCTTATTGAAAATGTTAAGAAACAAGTTCAAATTTTCCAATAGCGGAGTACTATGGTTCGAATCTTATTTAAAAAGTAGAACTCAGAAAGTAGATAGGTAGTGATGGGTCCATATCGGATTTTCTTCCAATACTAACGGGAGTCCCTCAAGGCTCTGTCTTGGGACCACTCCTCTTTCTTCTGTACATTTCGGAAATCTCATCGGTATTCAAATCATGTAAATATCACATATATGCTAGGCAGTTTCCTTTATCAACTTTTTAACAGCAAAACCCCCAACTATCTGTATGACCTATTTGGAAAACAAATTCCTCTCCCAAATCGTCCTATCCGTGAAATTCGCAGCCAATTTAACATACCAATTCATAGAACGACTCGGTGTGGTAACTCATTTTTAATAAGCGGTATTAAATTATGGGATAAAATTCCACAGAAAATTAAATCTTCTAAATCACATTCGGTCTTCAAAAAAACGTACTATAATAATCTCTTAGATCCTAAATAAAAATCCTGCTTTTAAATCTTCATCATGATCTTACTGAGACAGATGATCAAGTCCGATGGTATTTATTGTTAACAAATTAGAATGGTTAAGAGTTTTTCATTTATTTTTCTTCAGTTCAACGGTGTGCCTGCGGAGTCAGGTGGGCTACAATTTATTTCAGTATCACTGACTGGGTTCTGCAGCTGCATTATCCATTTAATGCTCTAAAGTTAATTTCCTTAAACAGCGTTGGAATTTTTCATTTTGTTTATTTCATTTTTTATTTTTATATCAGTTGATATGTTTGTATTATTTGTTTATTAATTACTATTTTGGTAAAGTGGTAAACTGTAAATAGTATGGTAAAGAAACTTCAGATTGTAAATTTATTGTTTATTATAAATAAATATAAAGGAGTATATAATTTTGTTAAATATTTTATTATGATAAATAGTATAATATCTTGTAATTGTAGGTTTGAATCACAAAATGAAATTTGAAATTTAGTTTTAACGTTTATTTTATTTTTTATTTATTTATTTTTATTTTTTATTCGGCTGTTGGAATACTAATTTGCATTGCTCAATGACACACTGCAGTATCAGAGCATCATATTTTTAGATTGTATAAATCTCTCTCTCTCTCTCTCTCTCTCTCTCTCTCTCTCTCTCTCTCTCTCTCTCTCTCTCTCTCTCTCTCTCTCTCTCTCTCTCTCAATCTCAATCTCAATCTCAATCTCAATCTCATCTCAATCTCAATCTCAATCTCAATCTCAATCTCAATCTCAATCTCAATCTCAATCTCAATCTCAATCTCAATCTCAATCTCAATCTCAATCTCAATCTCAATCTCAATCTCAATCTCAATCTCAATCTCAATCTCAATCTCAATCTCAATCTCAATCTCAATCTCAATCTCAATCTCAATCTCAATCTCAATCTCAATCTCAATCTCAATCTCAATCTCTATCTCTATCTCTATCTCTATCTCAATCTCTATCTCTATCTCTATCTCAATCTCAATCTCTATCTCTATCTCTATCTCTATCTCTATCTCTATCTCTATCTCTATCTCTATCTCTATCTCTATCTCTATCTCTATCTCTATCTCTATCTCTATCTCTATCTCTATCTCT
>CANUHP010000059.1:0-34459 GCA_948150685.1 Rhaphigaster nebulosa
AATTGATCATCGAAAAGGACCGAATGTACAAGAGTGTGCGAGCAAAGACTGAAACTCTTCCTAAATTTTATGGTATAGTAGGCGATTCGTTGGTATTGAAAATGCAATGACCCCGGAGTGTAAGGGAATGTATTTTCTAAATAGTTAAAGAATAGACAAACGTCTTATATCTTTTGTCGAACTGCAAAAACGTCGGAAACTTTTATTTTGTTGGCATTATTGCCGTATGCAGGATGTATGAGTGAGCATAGACTAAAAAGAGTATCAATTATCAAGGTTATATCCGTTTGATCAAATTACTTGTTCAACTA
Source organism: Rhaphigaster nebulosa (assembly GCA_948150685.1). Taxonomy (NCBI): domain Eukaryota; kingdom Metazoa; phylum Arthropoda; class Insecta; order Hemiptera; family Pentatomidae; genus Rhaphigaster; species Rhaphigaster nebulosa. The sequence continues at coordinate 312 of CANUHP010000059.1, forward strand.
AGTTGCTGTAGAAGGATGAAAAGTCACTGAACGAAATTATTGAACTTATTTATTAAATATACCAATCATGTACAATAGTATTTAAATAGCCTATTGATTAATGTTCTGTAAGAATGTTGTGTAATTAATTGATCATGATTTATTAGATTAATATATTACAAATCTAACATTTTTGCTTTAAGCGAATCAGATAATATTATAAATTAAATATTCTCCAACGTATATATACTGAAAAAAAAATATTTCCATGAATTTATTGGTTCAAAATCCAGTATGCGTCGGTGTTTAGCTTGAAGAATGCTCTCAATAAATATTTGAGGTCAGTTCTGCTGCTCCTTCACTATCCAGGCAGGCTAACCCGCTAGACAGTTCGGCTATGTTGGAATGTATCAAAATACCCCTTTAAACAATTTATTTTATTTGTTGAGGATTTTATATAAATTTGATAAAATGACTCCATTCTTAAAAATAATCTAAATTTTTAAGAATTTAAGTTTGTAGTCATCCAAACTTTGAAAGGTGTAAATAAACATTTTGTTTTTTTAAATTGTTCTATTTTAACAAATTTTTATGTTTTCTATCTAATAAAATTATAGTAATACATACAATAGTATGAAATATAACTAACTCAGAATTAGCATTTTTATATGCATGTTCATATCTATATATCGTCGCTTCAGAACAGAACAAGCTTAACTCCAAAAATTATATTATAAAGACGAGATTTTTTTTTTACTGTTTGTTTTATCGTATCATGATATGGATTTATAAACCAAATTTTTGACTTTATAGCTTAAACTTGGAAGAAAATATTTTTAATTCAATATTTTTATAAAAAAATGCACAACCATAAATTTTGCACAAGATTTGAATAATAAATCTCTATCATGAGTACAAGTGAATAAAATAATTGTATCATGGCCACGTTGCCAAGATTATTGCCAAATTATTGTCAGGATTAAGTATTATAGATATGGATAGGCTACTTCTGCATCAAATCAAATCTATCAAATAGTAGTCTAATTATCTTAAATGTTATTTACGTACCAAGGAGCTTCTGCTATCTGTCAAAAAATTTTGATGAAAAGATATCAGTTTTTGTAAGTAAGCCATTTTTGTTGAACCGTAAATCTGTGAGACGTAAGTACATATGGGTTTAAGTAGACATTTTTGAGTATATATTTAGTTTCTGGCAAAATTTCTGACGATTTGAAAAGGAGTGAGTACAGTAATCTCAGTCGTTTATTTCCATTTTGACGAAGTCTAATTATCAATTGACGTACGAATGATAATATAGAAGGCTCAATCTAATTAGGAAATGAAAAATCATTTGACATTTATATAATTTTGTTTTTATTTAAAATTAGTTTTAAATGTTATACATTCATCTTCAATTCCAAAAACACACAAAAATTCAAAAATAAGCAATTTAAAATGCAATTGGTATACATATTGTGGTAAAAATACATATTAAATTAAATGTAATACAAATTTGTATTATACCTTTATTTATTTGTTTGTTTATACATACCATTCATGGTATGGTTACAGTTTTAATATTATTTTAATCGAGTTACATACCTGCCTGGGAAAGAACATTTCGGACCCCCTGTGTACTAGGTTCTGAAAGAACGGCGCAATCTATTTTTTTTTTTCCGGTTGGCACTTATAGACCCTGGAGATCTTTGGCCGCGCGATTTGGTATTCATACATGGAAGACCACACCACGATTCTCAATTTAGGTGTACGGGGTAGGGTCACCACTCCTACGGTCATGTGAGTTGCCTCCAAGTAGGCAGACGGACCTCACATACCCGGAGGGGGGAGTGATAAATTGCTCAAATTATTAATTTTATTTTATTAAATTAATGCCGGTACCGGGATTCGAACTCACAACCTTTGGTTTAACCTCCTGCTCGGCCACCCCGACGCATTCTATATTGCAGATGCTAATGTCGGCGATTGCTCGATTGACAAATGTACTAAAAACTATTAAAATTCATTTTTATCGGTTATTAAGAATGTTACTATTTAAAATGTTATGAGAGTTTACCTTTGACGTACAGAAATAAAGATATAAGTTATAAAAAGTCCTTTAGGAAAACACACTAATCTATTGAATTTCTCAAATAACTTCGTGAAGTGTGATAAAATAAGCTAAATAATGAAAGATAGATCATCGACATCAAAAGACATATGCTGCTTGGATACTAATTTTTTAGCCCCAATTGGGAAAATATTTTGGAAATTTTTTAAAAATGTTTATCTAAAACTAAACACTCATTCTATGTTTTTATTTGTTGGTATAAAATCAAAACTTATTTTTGGATGAAAGAACATAGCAAATTTTTCTAATTTGAGTTTCCAACGATTTTTTGAAATACGTGAAATGTGCCTTCTTACATATTTCGTTACACATAAAAATTAATTAACATATTTAATCATACTATTATATAAATGACCACTTTTCGTATATAAGGGCTAACCACGAAACATACGGAATCAATATTTGCCAAATTTTAAGTATATCATCTTCATGGCTCTTAGATTGTTTTGCAAATTAAAATTTGTCAATATCGATATAGCGGCTGCGCAAATACTTAAAAATCACTTCCTCTGCAGGAAAGAATATTTTATTTGTGCATAACTCGAAAAATATACATTATTTGGCGATTACATAAGTGCTCATAACTGCTGCTGAAACCCCTATGCCAGAAATGGTCAGGTAAGGGGAATAAAAAAAATTGCCTCTTGAACGGGTGAACTAATTCTATTTTTAACTTTAATTAATTCCATTTTTTAGTTCTACATTTAATTTTATACATAACATAATTTTTATCAAACCCTCAATTGTGCCCATATTATATATTATATTATATATATATATATATATATATATATATATATATATATATATATATATATATATATAACTTAACGAGTCCGGGTTAGAGTACTTTAAAAAAAAAGAAAGGTTTAAGAAAATAATAACGCAACAAGAGCGAGTTAATAACTGACTATATTCACCAAGTAATCTTACTTATATACTCTTAGGGAGTTGTTTATATTCCTAGTAGGATTAAGTTCTATTATTAGCTAGGTCTGGCTCTTAACTCCCCCCTCCCAGTTTCAGATACATCCGGAAACTCAAAAAAAAAAAAATCGCCAACCTAGTTAAGTCATGGAACTCGCTCCTGTACAATACAGATAATCCCTAAGTATAAGTTAAGAAATACATAGTACAAAAAATAATAATAGAAATATATATATAAAAAAAAATACAAAATACAACTTTGATATGTACAGTCCTAATACAAAGACACAATACACTCTGTGACTACAAAGGAAAAAAAAAAAAAAAAACAACAAAAAGAAAAAATATACAAACTTCAATATAAGTACCGCAAGAATACAAAAACACAATATACTCATTGAATACAATACTACAAAAACAACAAAAAAAAAACTGTTTACACGTAGTTGTCTCCCGCCCGTATAGGCGAAGACGCTCCAGATCCCAATGCATCACCTAAGGGGAATTTAAGTTGTTCTATATGAACGGTTCGCCTCCGGTTTCGATGGTCACGACATTATGTTCCCGGATAACGACTACGCGGAATGGACCCTCGTAACGCCGTGTCTCCTTTCCTCTATTAGACCCAATGCGGCGATATACGATCGACACTATTTTGATGTCCCCCAGACGGTCCCTAACCTTCACATTTTCCCGCGCTACCCTGGTTCGTTTCTCTTAAACAATTCGCTCACGCACTTTTCGCCATAACCCTCGGACTTGTATCTGGTTCGTAATGATGCCGCGTTCCTCTGGCATCATCTGGTTCCTCGTCTCCCGCCGTCCCCGTATAGTCCCGCGCCATACATCTCCGAATGTTATCTTCCATATTGGGCGTAACGATCAGACGCGCCCCCTTTTTTAACAAACTATTAATGGGCACCAAGTATTGCGCCATATCCGGGACAAACCACTTATAGTAATTAAGAGCCCCCAGAAGCCGGCGGATTCCTTTGATATCGCGGGGAATGGCTATCTTAGTAATTGCCTCGACTTTGGCAGCATCCGGACGAACCCCTTCCTTTGATATAGTATGGCCTAAAAAATCAGCGTAAATTCAAAATGTCCCCGCTCGAACGTAAACGCGGTCTTAGATTGATCTCGCGGGTGAAGTTTGATTTGATGATATCCAGCTTTTAAGTCTAATGTGCTGAACACCGTGGCCCCACTCAATCTGTCTATGATATCATCGAATCGCGGGATGGGGTACGCCTCATCAAGGTTATTACTATTTAATTGGCGAAAATCACAACTACGCGATATTTTTCCGTAGTTTCCCCGGGCGCTGGTTTCTTCTCAACTGCCCATAAGGGGCTATTATACGGGGAGGAACCGCTCACACTCCCGCGTAAACGACTGTCTCCAATTCTCGATCTTGCTAACCCTTGACACAAGTATGTCCTACGCCCCTGTTTAATATGCCACTTCCCTTTTTCGTTTCTCACCTTGGCGCCTACCGTTTCTAAAAGATCGCACCCGACTATCACCTGGTATTCCCTCGGCATGCTCTCTACCACGTGTACTCGTAATCTGCCCTCTCCTTTTCCCCATTGACGCAACCCTATCTTTACCTCCCCTATCACGCTAAATGGCCCACCCAAGGTGAGCAACTTACAGCCGCATTTTTGAACCTGAAGCGCCTCCCCTTTGCCGCATAAGTTCTCTACAGCAGTTCTTGACAACAGGGTGCTCCCCGTGTCCACTAAGCACTTCACCCCACTCTGAATCTCAATTATAGGCAACCAACATTTGAGCTTACCTTCAATGGTGTTGCACGTGAAAGCTCGGTCGCCTCTCTGCAGATAACCTTCTCAGGCCGGAGCCTGAGTCTTCCTCCCTGCCATCGCCAGCCGCTGTTCTCGTGCCTGTGTCGCCCGACGTCGTTGCCACTCCCGGCCGCCCCGACTATCCTCGCCGCTGCTGCTACCTGGCTCCTCCTCAGTCTCCAATGATAATCCCGTCGATTCTAAGGACGCTCCCGCTCGTCTGGAAATTCTTTCTCTTCCGCGCACCTCCTGCGCGTTGATTTCCTTGGGCTCGCCATGAGACACTTCTTTCCGACGATAAATGTACGGACACTGCCGGGCTATGTGCCCTTCCGTACCACATTCGAAACATTTGGTCCGAGGCCATTGCGCCACCAGATGTCCTGGTTTAACACATTCACGGCATCTCCTCTCGTCCTTCCTACCATGTTTCTTCTCCATTACCGGTCTCCTGTCCCGGTTCGGAGGTCTTTCCCGCCGGTAGCTCCACCCTCTCTCTTTCTACTAGCTTCAAACTGCGGCCGATTTCTACTCATCTCCGGCGTACGGAATGGGACTCCGACATCCACCATGTCTTGAACTCATTCTAGAAAGCTCTTTTCTTGGGGCAGGCCGTCTTTCCTTCCTGTATCGCGAGCCAATTGTGGTCAAGAATGCCATCCTTGCCTCCGCCTGTTCCGCACTCATGGTATCCCTCAGCTTCTCAGTGATTTTATTAAATCGTGCCAATAGTATGCCCGCATATTGGCCGCTGCTCTGGTGAGGCTTCCTCATTTCCCTAAACATTTGCAGCATGTCCTCTTCCGGGGCCCAACGACCCCCTCCGAACGCCTTCTTTAGCCGAGCCTTTACCGTGTCCCACGGCGTGTCCTCATCTGCCTGGAATCAGGTTCAGCACACTCCTTTTCAATCGACACACCAAAACCGCTCTCAATGCCGCCACTCCTCTAACCTCAATCAAATATTCCGCGGCCATTGTGTCAATTAGGGATATTATTCGGTCACCTTCGGTCACCAGGAAGTGGTTCAATTCTCCCACTTCCCCACTGAACTTGTCTAGCTCGCCTATCGGGTACCTAACGTCCTGGGCATTTGCTCTCTTCAATTTTAGCCGCACTATGTCATTAGCTTCTGCCGGGACAAGATTTGCGTGCGCCTGCGCCAGCGTGGGTGTCGGTTGAGGTGGAACGTCATTAGGTAACGTCAGCGTGGGTGCTCGAAGAATTCTTTGTTGTCCGGTCTGAAGTCCGCCCTCCTGAATTTCTCTATTCATGATTGACCGGTAACCAAAAAAGAAAACTCCGCTCCGTTCCCGGGCTTCGGCACCACTTAACGAGTCCGGGTTAGAGAACTTTAAAAAAAAGAAAGGTTTAAGAAAATAATAACGCAACAAGAGCTGGTTAATAACTGACTTTATTCACCAAGTAATCCTACATATATACTCTTAGGGAGGTGTTTATATTCCTAGTAGGATTAAGTTCTATTATTAGCTAGGTCTGGCTCTTAACTCCCCCCTCCCAGTTTCAGATACATCCGGAAACTCAAAAAAAAAAAAATCGCCAACCTAGTTAAGTCATGGAACTCGCTCCTGTACAAGTTAAAGACTGGAGCGTGGTAGTATCAGCCTTAATACCATCCAGGAATGTAAACAACATTCCGATTGCATATAAGGAGGATTACTTCTATGAATAAACAGTCTTGTTTCTGAAGTCGTGATAGTTATTTCTCAGCCCTTTCTTATTTTTTAATTCAATCCGTTTGTCGTCGCATAACTGGTGCCGAAACCCGGGAGGTAGTAACGCGAGACTTTTTCTTTTCTTTCTGGAAAATTTTTATATCTCCTCCTCGTTTTTCTTCTGTTACTTTTCGAACCAGGCGAAGAAAAATTGAGATGACATCAGAAGGTGTGGTAAGGCCGGCAGTGCTGAACGTACCGGACTTAACTCCATTACCACGAGAGGTCATAGCGGAAGCACATGCCAACGCTCTGGAATGAATGAAGATAAGTACAGCGACATCACAGGATCTGCGGACGGCGATTTCCGATCTGTAGCGCTTCGGCGGGAAATAGGTGAGCTAAACCATTTTTTGAAGGATGGTGATCGCCTTATGGCGAGGATACAGGCCAAGACATCAGAGAATCTTGTTAACGCTGGAGATACCGATTCATGATTGGCATCTCTGGTATGCAGAGTAAAAATGAATATTCTAAATCTAATACAAGCAGACGAAGAGACACCATGGTCAGTAATTAAGGAGAGGCTGAAGAAGGCTTTCGGAGGAGGCAGGTGGACCCCTGAAGAGGAGATCTACCAAATGCTTAGAGAGAGGCGTTCTCGACAGACGAGCGGACAATACGCAGGAGCGCTGTTAGCGCGATTCAATCGGAAAAAATGCGTTAAACTTTGAGTATAGGCGAGGTACAAGGCAGGATAGCATTTTTGGCGACCATCCTCAAGGTTCAGTTAGCTAAAGAGACTGGAAAGAGGGAAGGCTTGCCAAGAGACCGCTCATTCGTCGAATGCGCCAAGGAGATGGTCGGCGCTAGCGCAAGAGAAGAAGAAACCAGGATGGAGGTGGAAGAAACGGGGTGAAGCAGGGTGACCGATAGGCGTCCCAGAACCACACCAATAGGCTGGAGGAGAAAAGAACCGGTGTATACGAACAGAGAGAGACCTTCGGTAGGCGAGAGAAGGTCGGGACAACCTAAAGCAAGAAATTATGCTCGAAAGGAAGAGAGGAAGTGCTATAGCTGCTGCCGAGCGGTAGCTGAGAGGAGGAAGCCAGCAGGAATCTGAGGGGAGTGTTAAGACCCGAGGGGCCTTGGAGAAACTGTGTGGCAGAGAAGGGGCACTCCGGGTTCAGAAATGCGAGTGTAAATTAATCATTCTGGGGGAGGGGCGTGCAGGGTAGACGGAGTGGTGTCAATCGGTCTAAACCAGTGAGTGGCGAAAAAGGGCAAGATAAAAGTGCACATAGTGGGAGAAATGACTCGAGAGTACCAGGCAATAGCGGGTTGCGATCTGTTGGGGCAGGCAGGCGTACGAGTAAAGAATAGTAAAGGGAAGTGGAGTATAAGGTTAAGAAAAACGACGAATAAATGTCAGAGGGTTGCAAGGGATAAAAAAGCGAAAATAGGAGCAGTAAATAGGGTCGATCACTGGAGAGAAACGGTACAGAAAGAGTTTGAGGATATTTTCTTTATGGAGGGCAATACGTTAGGAGTGACAGGGAGGATGGTCCATAAGATCCCGTTAAACCAGAACAGAGTGACGTATGTGAAAGAAAGGTATCCGCAGGCACTGAGACTACATATTAGGGAAGAAAGAGGGCATGAGAAAAGATGAATGATGAGGGCATGAGAGAGCATGAAGAAAGAGGGCATTATTGCCAATAGCACATCACCGTACAATAGTCCATTGTTGAAAAAGAGCACGCCAGGAGAAACTAAAGAGAAATATAGGGTAGTCATAGACTATAGGAAATTACATGGACGAAAAATATCCTATCTCCAGGTTGTAGGGCATTTTGGGCAGACTTAGTGGGGCGATGATTTTCAGCACTCTGGATCTCAAAGTGGGATATCACCAAATAAGGATGAACCCACAGGACCAACGCAAAGCGGCGTTTACGTTTGAAAGGGGGCATTACGAATTTACCAGAATGCCGTTCGGATTAAAGAACGGCCCAATCCCCTTCCAGAGACTGATGGACGAATTCCTGAGAGGTTTGGATGAGGGAGTATGTCAGGTCTATATGGACGATTTACTGGTTATCAGCAAAACCGAGGCCGAGCACGTACAGCATTTGAGAAGTGTATTCAATAGGGTGCGGCCATTCGGGCTAAAACTTTTCGGGAAAAAATCGACGTTGGGACAGGGGCAAATCAATTTTTTAGGTCATACCTTTTCTGGGGAAGGTAAAGCCCGACGTGACGAAGGTAGAGGCGATTAGGAGGATGGCGGTGCCTTGGGGACGTTAAATTATCCTAGGAGATTTGTACCCGAAATGGCGGAATATTTAGTGCCGCTTAATAATTTACTAAAGAAAGGGACTAAACTAACCGTGACACCGGTGATGGAGGACAATACCCGGAAATGCATGGAGAAATTTCAGGAGGAGCCGGTACTGGCGTTTCCGGATTTCACTAAACAATTTACCATTACGCAATATGGAAATAAGTTATAAGCCGAGCAAGGAAAATATAGTGACAGACTGGTTGTCGAGAGCCATCGTGGTCAACGCCATCGAAGAAAATAGCGGGGAAACATCCGGCACTTTCTGAGCGAATGGACGCTAGGTATGGTAGAGACAAAGAAATCGAGGGAATCATTAACAATAAACGGCGTCAGGTGATCTGGAAGACGAGGATCTCGGGCACGATGAAAATAGCATATAGCAAATATGGGAAGAATAAAATTAACACGATCTGGTCACAACCAGGGACGCGGGAAGACCGAATTCGCAGGGCACTAAGGGACGCGTCTGAACCGGGGAAAACCCATCATCTCTATGTGGGAAATTCCATTATAAGGGAAAAAATTAAAAGAATTTGGAGATTTGAACGAATTGGCGTGGACAGAACGTTTATCTGATGTAAATACTCGTACATGGTAGAAACGCTAACGAGCATAGAGAAACAAAAGGAAGTGACGTTAGCGTATCATAAAGGGAAAACGAACCACCGCGGGGTGCACGACGCTACAAGCATTTTCGGAGGAAATATTTTTGGTGTGGAATGAAGAAGACCATCAAGGAAACTATAGGGGCGTGTGAAGTTTGTCTTTGCAAACTACAAACATGGGTTCAGTTCTACGGGGTGCCCGACAAAATCTCGTCGGACGGAGAGAGAGAATTTGACAGCGCCACTATTAGGGAACAAGGGAAAAATTAGATATGGCGTGGCATATCAACACTCCGAGACATCCCAAGAGCAGAGGAAATATCGAGCGATTGCACAGTACCCTCAGTGACCATCTACGCATGTATCAGGGAGAGCATGGAGATGAAGCGGATGTGGCTTCATGTGATATATGAGAAAAGCCGTAGCTGCATTTAACCATTCGATACACTCTTTCACGGGGTACTCACCCATCGAAGTTTTATTCGGATTGCGGAGATGGAGACGAAATTGCGGGTGTACGACAACTAATGAAGAAACAGCGGAGGCAATTATCAGTAATAGGTTAGAGATAGCGAAGGTTTGGGAGAGAGTACAGGTGAAAATAGAACGCGAGAAACGGAGAAGGATAGAGAGAGAGAATTTAAAGGTACGAGATCGGACGCATAAGGACAACTGTCTACCGGAGAAAGGACCCTTTGTTTTAATTTATGTGTGCGCTAGTGCATAGTAAATAGAAGTTTTTTTTGTGCAGTGTTAAATAGTAAGAATTGTGAGTTTTATGTTAAGCACAAGCTAGTGATAACAGATTTTCTTTTTGTTTATTAAAAATTGTATATGCTGCAGAAGGACTTTTGAGTTTTTTTTTGTTAAAAAATCATATGTAAGGTAGTAAGGTTCGATTGACAGTCCGCTCCGCTCTGCGAAGAGGTTATAGCAAGTTGCGGTTGAATATAAAGAAATAAACGGAGATCCCCGTAAACTGGCGGGGGGGAGTATCAACCTTAATACCATCCTGGAATGTAAACAACATTCCGATTGTATATAAGGAGGATTACTTCTATGGATAAACAGTCTTGTTTCAGAAGTCGTGATAGTTATTTCTCAGCCCTTTCCTTATATATATATATATATATATATATATATATATATATATATATATATATATATATATATATATATATATATATACTTAAATCAATAAATCAAGCGATAGCATTGTATTGCCGAGTCAGCTACTAATGTATATTATGTTAAAAATAAATAAACTTTGTCGATTTGTTTAAAATTGATTGGAACTTATGGATATATATATATATATATATATATATATATATATATATATATATATATATATATATATACATATACACTTAGGTATAGTAATATAGTATAGCTATATTACTATGTATTACTATATTACTAACCATATATATATATATATATATATATATATATATATATATATATATATATATATATATATATATATATATGTATATATATATCAGTTTTATATAATTACAAATGTATCTTTTTTTTAGTATTATATATCTTTTAGTTTTATAAACATATACTAATATATATTGTTATATATTTCAATTTTGTTGGAAATTTCAATCATTTTCAAAAATTAATAAAGTAATATATATTGTTTCAGGTGAAGTGAAACGCGACCATTGTAATAAAACTGTGGACATTTACGAAGACGTTTCGTCACCGGAAGTTACACCGGACACGTTCGGTCGGCCTATGACCTGCTGGTACAGGTTCCGTTCTTTTAGGGGAACTCCTAGGGACTGGATTCTGAGGATACGGTTCAAGAAGTTCAAAGTGGGAACGCTGGTCAACGCAACCCACTGCATTGGTGGATATATGCAGGTTAGTAATTTCTTCAAATTCTATCAGTCTAATTAATTAATTTAGACATATAAAGTGTATAAATCAGGAGGATAATCCAAAATAGTTTAAATATTTACATACATAAGTAACGACTTTCAATTAAATTTAGATTAAAAAGAAAAGAAAAATATCTGTTGTGTTTTAACAGTGGGGCAAAATTTGCATTGTTAAGCGGCCTACACACATGGGAACATCGGTTCGCCAAAAACGGTTCGGCGAACCGAAGTTCAGTTCGTGGTTCTCCGCACACTATACGAACAAAGGAAAAACTTACAAACCTTTACACGCATGGAAACTTGGCTGGCCGAACCGTTGTTGGCGAACCGATGTTCCCATGTGTGCAGGCTGCTTCATGCTCTTCACTGAATTTAATTTTTAAATAAGTTGAAGTAAAAATAACTGTAAAAACAATATCAGTACAAAATAATCAGACTAAAAAAGAATAATATATACAATTTAATATAATGTATAATCATATTTTTAGTACGATATTTATTAACTGATCAATTTTTAAACTATGTGGATTTTTTTAACTAATGTTTTCCTCTTAATACGAAAAACAGATAAAGAAAAACTTTATAACCAATTTTATATGAATATGTAAAAGGATGATATTATAAATAATTGTAGTTACGAGTTCCTTAAGGTACTGAGTTACAAATTTTCGAAAATTGATTTTTTCTTGTGGTCGAAGGCGTCATGTGCTTGTCTTCGTCTTGCAACATTAAAAATCCATGATTCTCGGTTAATGTTATGATTTCTCAATAGATTAGATGGATCCTGTGTTTTCATTTACTTATATATAAACAACGTCCACTACAGGTAGTAAAACAAAACAAAATAGTGCTTAGCATATCAAAATAACTTTAAATACCTAACTTTATAACACATAATACTAATTAAACAAATTTAAATGAGTTTAAAAAAATTGCACAAACTATAACCAACTTAAAATTACATTAAAAAAAACAACTATATTTATCATTTCTCAACTTTAAATTTGTGGCATAGCCTCTTCATCCACTTTCGTTTCTTCAATTAACACCGTATGTTACAGTAAAAGATAAATCAGAAGCAGAGAATATTTTTAATGAGCATATTAAAAAATACAATCAGTCAAAGGGGAATAGAACCAAGCACAAAGTAACCAACAGGCCATCTTCCACAATATGATAAAGCATCATGATGCCATAAAAAATAATGTCCATATTCTTTAAGGCGGCCACTGATGACCAAATGGAACATGGAACACTCAATAATAATAGCTGGAATACTTGGAGTTAATCACTCCAGGATTTTGTTATAACGTGGTTGATTTTAAGGCCGACGGAATTCCAGCTGCTCCCCTCTACTCCAACCACTCCACCCACGATTTCACGTCCACGGTTGTTTCATGTTCCATTTGGCGTGGAGTCATTGGATTGGAGTGATCGTCAGGGACACCCTTTACAGTTCCAATTCTTTTCAGGAATATTCCAGAATTCGAAATAAAACGAGAACCATAATCTTTAATCATAAGCCGCGATCTTATTTCTCTAGCGATTCAAAGGAAGTTATAGAATATAAAAAGTAAAAATACTATTTCAGCTTGACTAATATGGATCTCAATGAGTGATGAAAACCTTAGTTAACATCCGGATTTTTTGTGATTACACTTAACACAACTTAAAATGAGTTAACATGTTATTTGGTTATGATCTGCAGATGTTATTTTTTATTCGTTCTTAAAAAAAAAAACATCGAATAAAGTAATAAGCAATGCTTAAGGTTGTTAAAATTAGCTAGATTGGATACTTCAATAATCGACAAGCTTGAAGGAATCATGGAACAAAAAGTGAGATATCGAAAGTTAATTCACAAAAATATAAAACTCTGTCTGAGTACATAAGTGTTTTATATGCATTGAATAAATGTTTTATCTGAAAAAGAAAACGTGCTTATGTTATCAACGAAAATATAAAAAACTGTATTTTAAAGAAGCACCTAGTATTCCTTTCATAAAATTTCAGATAATTTAGCATTTTTTAATATTTTATTAGAGAATCGGTGTTTATAAACAAGTTTTGATTGCTTTTACAATCTGATACTGCAGTATCCTGAAGACAGTGAATAGAATCCTAACCGCTTTGGTGGGAAAATGTTTAAAGGCTTTCTAAACTTTCTTATTCATGAGCGGTGTGATACGATAAAAATGCAAATAACTAAGCATTCAATTCAGTTTTAAATTAATTTTTAAACTAACCGTGAAAGTACCTTGAGGATAAACAAATTTAGGCGATAAATGAAGTGAATAGAAGTTTCTACGTCTACATGTAAGCTTGTAGACGTAGAATGTATGCAGATTGTATGCTTTACCACTTTTTAAAATAATACAGTATTAAAATACGATATATATATATTATATATATATATATATATATATATATATATATATATATATATATATATATATATATATGTCTTTTTTAAGTATGCTTTATGTCTTATAACTGTTTCCATGCATTTGATAGTTTACGAAACTAGATATTAAATAAAAATTAATCGGACTAATATTAGATAGAGCAACATTTGTTTGTTTGACTTTAATCCAAAGCGGTAAGGAAAGTCGTGTGAGTATAAAGATTACAAGATCCTAGCTTGAAAGCGGAGCTTGTCCGAAAGGAGATGGATGAGATAGAACCTCATCCCATTAACCTGTTGTCAAAAATACGCTCTGTAATAATGTAATGTAATAATTAAAAGTAGAAATTAATAAATTCTACTTTTATAATATTTGATGGAAACAAAATGTTTAAAGTGGAATTTCGATGGACGCTACATCGAGACTTTTATAATATATTTTAAGCTTGACAAACCAAATACATATAGTGTACAGAATTGTCTTACTAAAATTTTATAAAATCTTTCCTTTTTTGAGAGAAGACGTAATGGACTCCTGCTGAGTCAATTTCAAGTGGTGTTCATTTGAAATTTTTATAATTATGTTAAAAAGATTATAATCATAGGCTGGTAAGGGAAATTTTTATGATCCGCTCACCGCACCAGATTTTTACTTTCCTACCCCCACTTGGTAAGGAAAGTATTGCTTTCGGGGGAAATTTTCGATGTGCAGATTTCATCGGAGCAATGCTTTTCAGAGCTATCTGAGTCGAAAAAAAGCATTTTTGGCCATTGGCGTGCCTCTGTTCAACAATTATCTCTTGTTCAGGCGGACTGATTGAGTTGCTTTTTTTTTTGTTGGATAGGGTTTCATCCCCCTATCTCCGCGTACCAAACCCGACATCCTCTGCGCTATAGCGTCTGCTCAATATCGCAAATTATATAGATTATTTGGAACTATCATCCAAAGCGGCAAGGAAAGTCGTGTGAGTGAGCATAGCAGATATTCAAACTTCAGTGAAGAAGTAACTGTTAAATAAAATAAGATTCTACGCTAGATCGAACTTATATCATTGCTAAAAGCCAACCTTAGGGGCAGAAAAATTTCAGTCATTAAAATAATCAAATGGAAAAACTCCGAGGGAAGGTAAATAGGAAGAAATAAATGAAGCCATTAACTGATACCGAATTGATAGCAAAGAGAGGATGTGAAATGAGACTGAAGCTGAATGCTGATTGGGACTGAAATGTGAATGTGTTTGCACTAACGGGACAAGTAGAGCTCTTAAAAACAGGGCAGCGATTAAAGCACTTTTAAGCGAATAATTCTCTTTCCATCTTTTCACAAACAGAAGGACCTCCTGCCCTATTTACTCCAGTTTTTCCATTCCATTTTTTTATATCTCACATTTATTAATAAACAGAAAGAGAAATAATTACACTGAAGAACCATCTCATTATGTCTTTAAATATTTAACGTATAATGAGATAACATTCAGTAAGAAGTATTAAATATACAAAATTGACAAAAACCTGTAATTATATTTCGCTATGTATCCTTACTAAACTAATGAAACAGTTACATTAATTTTTACATCCTAATGCCATCCTAATCCTAGAACTAATTATAGAAACTATAAAAAATAGAACTAATTAGGGATTGATTAATTATTTGCCACTTCTATAAATTTGTTTTATAGAAAACTACTTTCGAATGTTATACATTCATCCTCAATTCTAAAAACACACAAAAAAGTCAACAATAAGCAAATCAAAATATAGTTTGGAATTATTATATATATTAAATTAGATGTAAGAAATCAAATACATGTTGGTACTGTATTTATTCTCATCCATAACAGAAAAACTAATTACTCACCGGCATTACTGGAAAAACTCTGATCCTTAAACCGTTTACCTATAAACATCCTACCTACCTTTCGTTCGTTCTTAGTTCAATGCGATAAGAAACCAGAACAAACTTTTCTGTTTGCTTGATTTGTTTGATATAATCCATTTAAACCTTGGTGAGTACCAACTTGTATTTGATTTCTTGTCTTAATTAAATTCATAATTCATAAATGTTTTATAATACTGACTTATATTACATCTAATTTAATATGTATAATAATACCAAACTATAATTTGAATTGCTTATTTTTGAATTTTTTGTGTGTTTTTAGAACTGAGAATGAATGTATAACATTCGAAAATAGTTTTCAATAAAATAAATTTATAGAAGTGGCAAATAATTTATCAATCCGTAATTAGATTGATCCTTCTATACCATCATGCGGACGTCAACTGCTTACTAGAACTAGTAGTGGTACTTCTCAATCCTGTTTCCCCTCCACATATAACCGCCTACAGGTTCAACGTATTGTTTTTTTCTAAAATTACCAGTGTGTTCAAAGTTCTTTTTGTAAAATTTAAGTAAAATCGAACCCCCACCCCATCTTTGACTCAATACCTTCAATATGGATTATAAGTGAAAATCAGTTACATCATCTAATTAACTAAGCCTTGCTGGGATTTAAGCTGCTACTTGTGACGGCAACGACACCTGCAAAAGCTTATACTGTGGTCTTCGGGTACTTGGTTCCAACAATTTTTACCAGTCTAAATGGAAACCAATACTGGTAATAGTCTCGTCGAACACCAGGCGTGAGATGTACGCAATCAGAAAGTTCTTCGCAAACCTACACTGCCAAATAGCGGCCACTTAAAAATTGTTTGATAATCGAATATAATTGTTCAGGGTAGCCCTACTTAGCTGTTCCCAAAGTAGTCCATGTGATACAGAATCAAATGCTGTGTAGCACTCAAGGGCTATCGTAGGATAGAACTTACCATTGTCATCTCGTTTTGTAACCTGTCCAGAGAATGTTCTGTACTCAATTGAGCTTGAAATCCAGCTTGTTCTGGTATCATGCTTCATTTTGAGAACTTTTTTTTTTTTTTCTTAAACCCAACTTCAAAAGTTTTGCACAATAATGTACAAGATCTATATCCTTTTACTGTATAGATAAATTTTAAGGTTTTCTTGATTCATTATTTTATTTTAAAGTAACCAACTTTTTCATAGCTGTGAGACTATTTTTTCCGATTTTTTAGGTACTTTAAAAAATAGAAATCCTTTTTATATCACGAGAGTAGCGCACAAAAAGACTTCTTGATTTTTCCTAAGTTTCCTTTGCTTAACAAGATATATTAAAGATGAACATTTAATTAACAAAAACAAGATCCAAAATTATTAGTTCAAAATTGTCGCTATTCAGATTTATCAAATTATTTATTTAATATTCTAATTCAGTCCCGACAATAGAATTTCACAGTAATAAAAACTTATGTTATAAAAAGGAATTTTGGCCATGAGAATACATTTATGTGTATATTTTTTGTAAATTAGCTAGGACTAATTCACGTTATGGATCCCCAATAATCAAAATATACCTTTTTAATTTAAAATATTTAGTGAAAGTTACCGAAATGCACTTCTGACAGAACATAACTTCCGCGAACTTTTCACAGGATTTTTTTTTATACAATTTTTATTTTTAAACTTTTTTAATCATTGAAGAGGTCACAATGTACTTTGCTTGGAAAATAACGGAATGCTGATGAAGGGAATAAAAAAAAAAATGAAAAATGCCGAACTTCTAGAAACCTCAGGACAGCCATAGAGACAGTTGGGTCATTGAGAATGAACCTATGGCACTTATAACTTTGCCAGCAAAACTTCAATTATTTAAATAAATAGACTTTGTTGGTATAAAATTTCAGTGTTATCATGCATTCTTTCCTCTGCCAGTCCAATCTCAGATCTCAACGTCTGTTTTGTAAAAGACAAGGATATGTTTTTATATAACGATTATTTGTTCGATTTTATTTCTCTCGATACTTTAATCAAACGCCAGCTTCTTAAAAACTGTAACAAAAGAACTAAATATTTGTATTGCATTTTTAAATATTTTATAAAAATTTAATCTTACGGTAAATTGATTTTTTTAAAAATTATTTGGCTTAAGATAGTTTTAAATTATCAAATGGTTTTCAATTATTTTGTGCATAAAGTAGTCCAGGCGGGATGGTTTCAACGAGATACTTAGGAGAAAAATAGTAGGAACAAATTTTATCTGTTTTAGATAAAATCGGGATGCAGCAACATGGCGGGAACAAAACCATAAAGGTGCCGAAAATAATTTAAAATAATGTCGTTTAAAAAATCGGAAAAAATGATCTTTAAATAATTGAAGTCGGTCAACAACTTTTCGCAAAAAATATTAAAACCGCGAAATATGGCCATTTATAGTCATTGTATTACAGAGCTTTTAATTAATACAGGAACTTGTTTTGGGACTTAAATTGTGGTTTTTGTAGTCATCTATCTATAATAAAAAATGTATATAAAATAATAATAACTAATAATAACTTCGGAAGTAGAGAGAAAAGGCAATCTCGATAAAAGATTTGAACAAGGGCCAAAATGGTTAACGTTGGCCACTTTTCAAAGCGCAATTTGTTCTCGACTTTCACTACAACCCTATTTTCATGCAATATATATGAGGTTCGATTAAATGCCTAAAAAACGTTTTTGAACATAGGGCTGTTTATGGCAAGAGCCCAGTATAGGTATGGCAGCGGAGGGAAAGTGAAGAGGGCGGAGGAACGCTCTCTCTATCACTTTGCAGTGCTCGATGCCCAAAAATAGGGTTGTAGAGAAACTCCTCAGGAACAAATAACGCCTTGAAAAATGGCTCTAGGACTATTTTGGCCCTTGTTCAAATCTTTTTCGAGATCGCCTGTTTTTCATGCATTCTCTTAATTTCTGAGAAAAGTTATAATTATTTTTGCATACAATTTTTAATATAGACTGTCACTAACAAAAGCCACAATGTAAGCTCCAAAACAAGCTCCTGCGATAGTCGAAAGCTCTGTAATAAAATGACCGAAAATGGCCATTTTACGCGCTTTTTAATATTTTTTGCGAAAAGTTGTTGACCTCAAAAGTTGTTTAGAACTCTTTTTTTTCGTATTTTTAAACGCTACTAAGTACTATTTATTTTTCTCAAACAAATTTTTTTCACATCTTAAAGGTGAAAAAACTATTTTTCGGTACTTTTGTGAATTTTTTTCACCATGTCGCTACATACCGATTTTATCTAAAATATGTACAATTTCTTTCTAGTATCGTTCTCCTAATCAGCCCGTTGAGAAAGAATCGTTGCAATTTATTTAAAAAGTAATTAAATTTACTCTATCGCGTCTGGACTAAAGAGTTTACTTCTTACTTACTACTTACTCCTTTCTAACAAATTATTAAAAATTGATCCTTAATTAAAAATATCGGTATAGTGGTATTATTACAGTAACTGAAAAGTGAAAAGATATAAGACGCCGTAGAAGTTCCCGAAGTATTTGACTTGGAATAAAAAGGCGAGGGAAATATAAGTTGGACTGGTAGGTACAGCCTCAATGTTTACAGATGGCGGATAAGTGCTTGTCTCCAGTCTTTATGTAAACCAGCCTTCTATCTTTCGAATCGTATCCGAAAATATAAGATTATATCTTGGCATAATTAGCACTTAGTAGTATATATTTAATTAACATAAATAAATTTGTCATACAGCTTCTCATTATGGTCAAAATTTTTTTAGAATTAAAAAAAAAAGTACAGAAATAAAGATGAATTACGCAAAACGATACCATTCTAATATTATTGAATTTTAACGTCTAATAAAATAGCATAATATCAGAAGGACAATATGAATTCATCAACTATAGAGGAAGCCTTTATCCTGAGTAAATATTGGCAGACGTTGATATTACAATTGCTTTGCTAACATGGCCTCGTTTCATTCGAAAACATGTAATAATCATCTCTATACCAGCATATTTATTATATACAGACCAGTATTTCATCGAAGGCTTTAAGATAATATGACGTAGCCCTCAATTTGTAAAAATTGGACTTTCGCCTCAACCAACTCTTTTGTAATAATTAGGGATTGATAGATTATTTCCACTTTTATTTTATTTTAACTGTATTTTGAATTGCTTATTTTTAAATTTTGTGTGTTTTTAGAAATGAAGATGAATGTATAACATTCGAAACTAGTTTTCAATAAAAACTAGAAAAAAATTATAGAAGTGACAAATAATTTATCAATCCCCAATTAAATTGATCCTTCTATAACATCATGCGGACGTCAACTCTTTATTAATTATTAAAATATATTTTTTTCTGTCATCCAACCCTCAAGTCTGCCTGGGGCTTGGATGACTGAAAAATCCATGCAAAAGAATTGGATGATGCAAAAATCCAATTTATAAAAATTAAATGTTACATCGTTTTACCTTAATACTCTCGAAATACCAGTGCATCAGAAGTAAACTGTCGTAAGTAATATTTTAAAAGTTTTGCTGTAGAGTAAAAAGAATTTTCAGATCGTATTTCATTGCTTGTAGTGGATTGTAGTTCATCATTCGAAGAGATGCATATTTGATAACCCTTCTAACTTTTTTATAATACTTACATTATATGGCCAGAATAATGGAAATGCGATAATGAAATCAAAATCAACAAAATTGGACGTGCAGATACAGTTTTATTTTTCACTCAGTATTTTATCAGCATGAGAGACAGCGAATGGGATATATTAATGTGCCAGCGGTATTAGATACGACATCAGAGGTTGAAGATCCCCCATCTGACTCTTCTTCAGCCTTCATCGAGGGATGCCTTGAATTTCGGTTGTGGCATTCCTCGTATGAGTGAGTTAGGATGTCCTTGTAAGTTTAATTATGGTTTTGTATATAGATTGAACTGTTTGAAACTTTAGGTCAAACACCGCAGACAATTGCTGATCTGATACTGGCATGAGGGGTCAATATAAAAGCACCTATTTCGTTTTATAGTAAGCATCATATATATATATATATATATATATATATATATATATATATATATATATATATATATATATATATATATATATATTATTAGCTGAACATTAAATTACATAAATTTTAATTGTAATTATTTTAATTTTAATTAAGTACATAAATTTTCTATAAAAACGAAGACATGAGCTGTGTTAAATGATTTTCTGCGACACCCACTGAGTTTAAAACCCAAAGTTTTCAGTTCAATTCAATTCATGGAATGAAAATAGTATTCGTATTTTTTTTTTTTTTTTTTGTTATGGGGCACCATTGGAATTGGGAGAGAAGCTGTCAGCCTGTAACCTGTGCATTTATAACCGCGGGGGCGTTCCACATCTCCATGATATTTATAACATCAGATATCGATGGATGTTTGTTCGTTCTTTTAGCATTCTTCAACATCCCACCGCTTTAAAGGTTCAAACATTTATCCTTTTCACATGAAAGCAACATATTTTACAATCGCAGAATTAAAACGTTAACTTTAAACAATTTCGATTTCGATTTACTCGAAACAATTTCCTTAAATTTTACCCATCCAAAAAATGGAATCAATTTCTTCAGGGGACTCCGAGAAATCATCAAGTTCCTTACAATCCAAAATCCTTCGAAGAATCCTTAATAAAAAAAAAACCCTCTACCACTACAAACCGTTAAGGATTTTGGATTCAGTACTTGGCAAGGACTGTACTGTTTCTAAGCCAGCGGTTGTGCAAGGAGGTGATTCTTCGGCTGAGATCACGCTCAACCGCCAGATTTATAGAGGCTGTGTGAGTCCCAGGAGGGTTTCCCTATCCCACATGGTCGATCAATGGCAGAAAACAGAATAAATAATTATCTGTCACTGTCTTGAGCTCGGGACCTAGAGATTATTAGCACAGTGCCCTGCTACCCCGCTCCCTGAAGAATCCTTAATGATCATTGTGCCACAAGTAAAATAATTCATAAAGACTCAATATTCCATTTAATTAATAAACATGATCACTAACTCAATTTCCATTTATTTCCTAACTCCTCGCCCTCACAAACTCTATCGTACATTTTATGTTTTATATGGTTATAACTTTCTCATGTTTTTCATATAGCATTAATTATATACTAAAAACTTCTTATGTAATGTCTCTAAGTAGGATAATTGTAATAATTACTTATTCCAAACTGTTTTTGGTTTATTTTTACGATAGTGAATCTGTGTAAGTTACCAAGAAAAACGAATTTGTATTCATCTCCCTTCAAAATTTGACGTATTACTTTTCGATTGCCGCAGAATCCAAAAATCGAATAGAAAAAATTGGTCTGTAAGTCATCTGCTGCTTTTCTCCGAGGCTACTGGGCCTAAATTTTTTGAGATTTGGAAGCAATGTGACAAAAGTCACTCCAGAATGATCCTCAGAGTTTGACATTCCCATCCATTCATTTGTGAAGATAGAGGAACAATGTAAAGTTTTTTTTAAATCATTATACCACAAAGCCTTTAAAAAAGATTCGAATATATTATTTTTTTGGATATATAACCATTTGAAATAATAAAGCTAAATGTAATAATTTGGAGTTGTGTTTTTTGTGTGTGTATGTGTGTTTTCGATCAAGACAGTAACTTATAGGAAGAAGTATGTCTAATGATAGACACTGTTCATTCCAGATGATGAAGCTGATAATGGCCTTGTCTAAAACCTCTCAGAGATGAAGAAGTCGTAATGATCCAGCCAGTAGTCGCTATAAGAATCGACTGAAGCTGCCCACTCTAACCGCCTGATGAGCTGGACTTAACGACTTCCAGAATCTGTCCACCAAGGCTCATTCCGTCCCATCCGAAGGTCGTTAGATATCTTCCCCATCTTAGATAGCTTTATCAAATCGATCTTTCAGAACCAGCACCTCTCACTTTAAAATTCCACCAAAAAACAAAAAAACTAAATGAAATTATAATAATTGGCGATTATAAATTATCGCAGCGATGTGTTTTCGGTATACTTATTATAATGAATATCAAGAGAACCGTCTGAGAAACCAAAAACAAGCAGAGCATCGAGTAAAAAAAAAAATTAAATTAATTTTTTTTAAAACCGTTGGTTCATGGTATATTTGTGCTTCATCAACTATTTCTTTAATACTTTGATGATTACTAATTTAAATATATTATTTTTATTTAATATTTTTTCTTAAATATATTTATATATTGTTAAATTAAATATGCTTTTAATAACTCTTTTAATAAGTCTTGGTCAGTTCTGTTTTAAAAGTTCAGTGGATCGGAACGATTTAAAACTAAATTATTTACAAAATAATTAACTTTTCATGTATAAATGCAAAGTACATTAATAAGAATTCTTTTCTAAACACTACTTTCACCATATATCCTTTATTAAAATTAATGCATTCTTGGAGGCGGGCCTGGAAATTTGGGCATGACCTCTTGATGGGTTGTGCTTCAATCTCGTATCGAATGCGTTGTTCGAGCGCTTGGATAGTTCTAGGGAGATCGGAATCGAACACTTTGGTTTTTAGGTATCTCTATAAATAAAAAAACAATTAAAAAAAAATTGCAAGTCGTTGAATCGGGGTAGTGAGTCCCATCTTGTTGAAAAAATTATTTGTTTGCATTTTTGGAAAGTTTTTTGGCGGTTATTGTTTCGTATTCTGCGCCCAAATGGCTATTCTTTTACTTTATATTTATACATGAACAATTAATAAACATTAATTCTTTGAAAAATTATTTAATTTTGAAATCATCCCGGATCCTATAATCTAATCTAGATGTATAATCTAAAAAAAAAAACTCAGAAATAGATGCATTTTGAGAATCACTTCAGTTTTGGGGATAATAAAATGAAGAAAAAAAAAGGCTTGAAAATTGTATCGCTTCAACGAAACCGGATTTCATTATAATTATAATTAAGTTATATTTCGGACGACTTCAAATAAACCCTTTTTAGTCTCTCAAACAGCAATTAATTACTAATCATTAAATGCAACTATATCCATCCCACTTCAACAGCCTAATATAGATTAGCTAAGTTTGGAGAGTACATATCGAGAGTAAATGCACATGAGGAGTAGATGTTAAACTGTTTACAAGTGTTGTACTAGAATGTAGGTCTTGTAGTAGTATGCACTATATAATATGTTATGTCAGACATATTATGTCTAATTTGCTCTAATGTGACATCATGAACTTTAGCCACGATGATGCTTGAACTGGCCAGCGTTGACTGTTCAGATATTTCTTGATGACCTTTATACTTTGTACTCCTTTGTACGAAGTAAAGGAAGTATTGTAATCGCGAAAATTTTCGGTTTTCAGATTTCAAGGGAATTGCCCATTTTGATCATCCCTGAATCCATTTTGACTAGTTTCGTCGTGGCGTCTGTACGTATGTACGTGCGTAGCCATTTCTACGTCAGCCGTAGAAATTTGAAATTTTGTATTTATGATTGTTATCAAATCTAGTTGTGAACCTCCCTTTTTGGTTACCGCTTGATCACCGGAAGTAGTATTTTACTTTAGGTCATAATTGATTTCCATAAAAAAAAATATATTAAAATACTAAGCAAAAGTTCTCAAATTTAGTATTTATAACTTATATATAGATTTAAATAACATACTAGATTTTGGTCCAAATTGGAAAACCGGAAGCGGTACTTTACTTGAAGGTCATATTAGAATTTCATCATAAATTATATTAAAATTTAATGTAAAATATCTCAAATTTGGTAAATAGGGCTTTTATATCGATATGAATGTATTTACTATATTTTGGTTAAAAATGGTGAGCCGAAAAGGTTACTTTACTTGAAGGTCATAATAAGCTTACATCAAAAATTATATTTAAATTAAAAATCATATGTTTCGGTAATAAAGGTTACAAACGTGATTTGTTTTCCAATCCAATTAAACATTTTTATTAGTTGTTTCAAGTGTTAAAATTGAGTATAAAATACTGGTTTTCCTCTCCATTTGCGAGATGAACAAGTCTGCTGCAGGAGAATAAGATATTAATTAAGTGTGTTTTTCCCCTTAAAATGTCGAAATTGTCGATTTCCAATGCTTTATCTAGTGATATCGACAGTTTTAATGTTGTCATGGAACATGAAGAAATCTCTTGGAAACTTGTTATCTACTGAAGGAAAACGACATATAATAACGGAATGAGACCTCCAGAAACAAGAGTGTGTATTTGTGTGTGTGTGTATCAATAGATGGATGTCGAGACGCCGAGTGTCAATCTTCGGAAACTAGTAACCAAATTCAGTATCACTTTTTGAGTCACGGATTTATAATTTAATAGCCGTACAAGGAAGTCATGTGTAGCCCACATCAGATATTTTATATATATATATATATATATATATATATATATATATATATATATATATATATATATATATATATATTTAATTTTCTTGTAGCAACATAACTGTTTAGGGTACTTATTAAATAACTAAATTAAGATATTTGTAACTGACATGTCCACCAAAATTTAAAACGCTTGGCGCTTAAATTTTAAAAAAATTGAACCGGCTTTTCGCCTATGAATTATTTCTCAAAGATGGGTTTTGTCGCAAAAAAAGATAAGCCATATCGCCCTTAATACTTCATCAAAATCAATGATTTAACCATCATTTTGAAGATCACGTTTATCGCTAATGACGAGAAATAATTAAAGAATTCTGTACCCAACAGTGTATTTTATAAGACTGTAGCACCAAAACGACTCGAGAGATTTTACTAAAACTTGCCTATAGTTTTCTGCATACAACTTTTCGACTATTCATATATATTGCACCTACACCGCAGGGAAAATTAAGGGAAATACGTTGTGACGGAAAGAAGAGTTTAATTGCGATCCGAAAAGTATACATTTTTGGTTGATTATTTATAGAAGCAATTTAAATCCAATCAGATTCGCTATAAAAAAAAAAAGTCATCGAAAATTTGACCGTTAACAGCAAAGATAAAGATGGCTTATCTGTGTACCAAGCGCGCATTATCTCTTTGTATTATTTCTAAAAGGTGTTATTTATCGGTATGGCATATTTTGAAGATTAGCTTCACCACTAATGACGAAAACTAAACAGAAGTTCAAGATTATGTTGTTTTTTTTCAAATTCAACTTGAACGTTTACAGCATTACTTGGCACTTCCCTAACTTTAACATATGTATGCCTTTACTTAATTACCACATTCTATTATTGTTCCATCAAGACACTCACTACGATAAATTAACACAATAAATGTTCACTCATTTCTATTT
Organism: Rhaphigaster nebulosa; assembly: GCA_948150685.1. Lineage (NCBI taxonomy): Eukaryota > Metazoa > Arthropoda > Insecta > Hemiptera > Pentatomidae > Rhaphigaster > Rhaphigaster nebulosa. Next base: position 26,253 of record CANUHP010000059.1, read on the forward strand.
TCAACTCCACATCTCTCACTTTCCAAGCGGTAAAACATATTATGTTATAAAAAACATGACTTTTCAAATTCACGCAAAAAAAGGTAACCGTATTAAATCAACGCTTCTCATCACACGTAAAACGGTATACTTTGACCAATGAAACATGCGAATTATTCGTACTGATTCTATGAACCAACTATTCTGCCATTATTTTGGACTCGAGGAAGGTTGATTAGGAGGTAAGGAGAGTAATATTTGAGCCTGAAGAGACCGAGATTTCGAAGAAGTACAAGAAGAATCAGTCAGTTCCTTTTCACGAAAGTAAGTAAGTATATTAGGCAATAGCTACAGAGAGCAAGAAGTTGGAGAATAGAAGAGAATATCTCGGTTGGCAGTAACTCAGCGGAACACCTGCTAGATGATTTATATTTGATAAAGGATGCAAAATAAAGGGTCAGGGCTTAGGGTCGCCGACTGTCTAATGTTGTGGAAGAATTGCATCCAACATCCACTCCATCTTCAAGTTACTTATAGCCGTGAAGTATGTTCCCCCCTTGGAGCTCCCGGCACTGGAGGAGTTTCCCCATAAATAATATGCATTACCCTGTAGCTGTGAACTTACTCTTCTAGAGCCAGTAGGAAAGATGACTGTTCAAGTTAGTCGGCAGTAACTATACATCATACTGCTGAACTAGTAAAAAACAAAGAAAATATAAAATAAAATAAAAAAAATTAAATTTTTGGCATTTTTTTTTATTTTCAATATTATTTGGTTTTATAAGGATTATATTTAACTTTATTATGGCTAATTTTGTTAAACAAATTCCTCCACAATTCATATTCGTTTATTATTTTTTTCTTCGCATTTTCTTCGCTAACGTTACGGGGTTTTTCTCTGTCTTCAGGGAAAATTCGCTATGTCCATATCTTCAGTGACAATAAAATTAATAAAAGCTATAAGAAAGTAACACTCATTATAAGAACTTGATAAAAAAAATAATTTAAAAATGTAAAAATTAGGACCTATGGAGACACAGGTAGATGGTCGTAGACCAAGAAGAAGATGCGATGAAGGCCTAAAAGAAGCCTTTGCATCCAGAGGAATGGACTGGAGAAGGAGAAGAGAATTGGCAGGAAAAAAGAGATCTTTGGTCCAGACTCAGTAAGGGAATCCTAACACTGCAACAGCGGTAGGTAGGTGCTCGACGAAGAAGAAGAAGAATAAATAAGACGATATAATATAATTTATGGATATTATCATAACAATTACAGTGAATAATGATATTGTAAAATTGAACTACTAGATAGGGATAAAATGAGTTTGTCCTGAATATGGGGAAAACTTTGGCTTAAAAAACGCCAGGAAAGTTCTAACGTAGGAAACACTTGCTTCACAAAATTACTCATAATAAAATATTTTTTTTTAAGTTGAATATCAAAACAAAGTAAAATAAATATAGGTTCAAATATGCTTGATGAATTTAATTTTACTATAATAATAGCTTCTTAAGAATGTTTTTTCGAAAATTAATTTAACAGATGTAGGTAATGTGCTATGAATAAGAAGTTTTTTCAACTTATTCTCGTCCCTCATTTCTAAAGACACGTTTTGATCCTAAAGAATAGAACCGTTTTTTTATTTGCGTTAAGTGCAACTCGTGAAGAGCCGCGTGGAAAAAAAAATCGTAATTGAGACACATCGCCGCTAGAGAGTAGAACTATCCTATCTCCAAATGGGCTTTTTCCGTTTTTAATCACTTAAGAAAGTTCAGGCTACTTCGGATTTGATGCAGAAGTAGCCTATCTCTATCTATAAAAGCAACTTAAACCTAAGCTTGACAATGTGTCACATATGAAACAGTTCTTATAGTTTTAATGTATGACACAATTACTATACTTTTTATATCAGTTTATCTTATTTTTTATTGTTTCTTATTTTATAATTTGATTTTTTACTTTTAAATGTTAACATTATTATTATTGCTGATAACAACTAATTAACTGAATAAAGCTGACTGTATGATGAATGCATGTAAAATACTATAAGAAGCATGCATCAAATAAATGGCCTTCTCACAGGGATACTGTTCGAAGGATTTAAACAAAAAAGAATGACACCGTTCTTTTATTCAAATATATATATATATATATATATATATATATATATATATATATAAAATGACTTTTAAATTTATTTCTTTTTACAAACAATTTATTTAAATATATATATATAATATATTAATAGAAATTAATTAATAGAAATATTAATAGAAATAAATTTATTTCTTTTTACAAACAATTTATTTAAATATATATATATATATATATATATATATATATATATATATGTATATATATATATGTATATATATATTTAAAGAAATTGTTTGTAAAAAGAAATAAATTTAAAAGTCATTTTTTAGCCAATATACTTTTTAAATATTAAAAAATGATCTTATAAGTTCAATGCTTAGTTAGAACGTCGAAAATTATGTTTATGCATTCATATCATGAAACGATAAAATAAAAAGTAAGTAAAATTCCTCCAGTAAAACTTAATTTCCGGAGTTAAGCTACTACTTCTCTGAAGCGACGATATGAATTCAATTTATTAAAGTAAAAATCAAACCATTTTTCGGCGATAACATGAATGAATCCAAACCCGTCGCCTAATAAATAAGTCTCAGCCGAGATAAGTATGAAAAAATAATACTAAAATACGATAGCTTTGAAACTTAGAGGAGATAATTTTTGAACCTTTTCATGAAAATCATAGATGATTCTTATAATATTCATGTTTAGAAAAAAATAATCTGTATGAGATTCTATGAAAGAATTATTTTTTCGTTTTCAAGCCGCAAACAGATCATATATTAAAACAGCTGGTTATCAATTTATTTATAGTATTGCATTCTTGGTGTAAAATGTTAAAATATTTAGTTATTGCACACTTATTGTAAATATGTAGTACATAAACTTGTTCATTTGTATCATATTTAGTTTTGTAATCTATCTATTTTTATTCCTAATTTTCTATTATGCACATATATTTACTTTTATATCTTCATTTATGGTGTTCTATTTGCATGTTCCTAGCATGTTCCATTTGTTTCTACTATACGAAACTGATTTAACCGAATAATTGTACTTGTTATATTTAATGAAAAATAACTCTCACTGGCAATTAGTATTAAGGTTAGGCACTAGAGACACAAACAGGGCTTGAATTGAGTGGCTGGCCACTGCAATAAAATTGCAATAGCATTATCACAAAAGGTCTCGGGGCCACTGCCGTTTCAACCTTCGAGGAGGATTGTAGGGACAGTTGAAGGAAGACAGAGATTTGACTAAAGGAGTAGGATAATGAGTAAGGTTCAGCTCAAAGTTTGAGAATTTGTATGGGATAAGATCAAGGAAATGATGATAATCAATGTCATGATGTAAAGTCTTGTTTGTAACATAATATGGAGCATTGACTATTGTTCGGAGGACTTTAGACTAAAAGGATTGGATACGCTAGATGTTCCAAAAATTAGCTGTCCACCGCAGTTCAAGTCCGTAGGTCCAAATAGGTATATAATAGTTCGTTGTCAGTTGAAAAAAAAAATATTCTGTTCAGTGGTCTGACCGGATGGTACTGAGTCTCTAACGGTCCGGAAGATTAGAGAAATATTAGACATCCCTTTAGTTTTACTGAGCAAGCTTCAATAGATGAAGAGAGCGCGTGGTCAGAAGAAAAAACGACGTTTTTAAAACCAATTTTTTTTTGGAACCAGGGGATATTAAAACGTGTAAATTAATATATGTTTATAAGGCTGTTTTTTTTCTTTTATTTAGAAAAATGAAAAAAAAATTAAATAAATTTGCTCAATAGTATAAAGTTATAAACATTTCTATTGCCCATGCACTCTTGCGCTGAAAGTATATTGAGGGAAAGAAAAGTTCTCATTAAGAATATGACTTTGCTCCTAATTATTTTTTTTTTAAGTGAAGAAAACTTTAATCCATTAAAAATTCTTATTTTGTGAAACTATGGTTCGAGTTGATTGAAAATAAAAATCCACAATTTTCAAGAATTTATTTGAGGTTAAAAATTGCTAAAGCTAATTAAGTGATATTATTCTTTAAAAATCGATATTAAACACACAGGAATGGGTAAACAGAAAAGCGCACAAGAGAAATGCGTAGAATCCAGGGACTATTTAGCTTTCGCTTCAAATCATGCGATACAGTTGCTGTTGATAAAGGCTGATTTAAAAGAGGAGTTTCAATCAATAACGTGATAATCATCTCTTAATACACTGCAAACGCCATACTCCATTACTCCCAGCGCTTTTAACTCATCAAGCGCACAAAGTATCGACTGTTTTTTCCATCTATTCAGGTTTCACTTGATTGCCGATACATTTACCGCACATGATTCAAAGGCGAATTCATGGAAACGGATAGATTATACAAAAATTAGTTCAGAATTACAATGAAGTAACATTCATTTTATTTTTTAATTTTAGTAAATATCAGATTACGGTTCAGCTTCACATAATTCTAATTTGGAAATATAAGAAAATTATGAAAGCAACGTAAAGGTGATTATATAAAGTAGAAATTCATAAAGACTCAAAGAGAACAGGGATCGAACTAAGATGATTTTTTTTATTTATTTTTTTATTATTATTATTATTATTTAGAAACAGAAGCAAATATAACGGTCTTATTTCTAAAATAGTGATAACGGTTTCTTAAATTTTCAATTGAGTTGCACTATTCCGCATCTTTACATAATGTTATCTAAGGTAGCATACGACTAAAAGATGAAATTTTAACATTAATCATTAAAATAGGATTAAAAAACGATCTATTCAAATCTACTTAAATTAAGTAATGTAGATAACATTATCTCTATATCAGTTAAGAAATTCAATATGATTTTACATTCATAATCAATTTTAAATTCCAATTAATTTAACTTTTTCTGGGGAGGGCTTTATTTTTAATATTAACACCTATCGATGAGACAACCAGTAAATGTGCTGACAAAGAACATGTTATCGTGGCATGAAAGGCATAATATAAAGAAAGAAAGAAAAGTAAACTTTATTCTGACACAGATAGTCCCCTAAGAATAAGAAAAATGAACTATTACATTTTTTTTTTTTTACTGGCATAAAATATAGATTAAATATAGTATAAAGCGTTACTACCTAAATTGTTAGTAACTAAACGTTGAATTAACACATTGATACATTATGCTTACTAACTTGCTTTTTTTATGCAATATACATAATGATAGTAAAAATTAAAAAATGGATAACACCAACTAAACAGGAGTATTAACTTACATGTATTCGGAAGATTGATAGTCAAAGAGATGGATAAATAGTTTATATTTAAATGAAGTTAAGGATGAGGATTTACATAAGGATGTGGGTAAGGAGTTCCAGAACTGAGAAGCACGCATAATAAAGGAGTTTTCAAAAAAAGCAATTCTATGAGAAGGGATATACAGGTTTGTGGGCTGAGATCTCGTGTTTAAGGAGTGGACGGAAAAACAAGGAGTGAACATATCAAGAATGTAAGGAGGCTTTTTGGTTTTTAAAGAGCGGTAAAGATATACGCTCAGGAAATATTGTCTTCGGAAAACAGGAAGAAGCCACTTCAACTCGAGATATCGGCTGGAGACGTGGGAGCGCTTGGAGGCTCCGAAGATAAATCTAATGAAACAATTCATTAGTCTTCTCAATATCATCTCATGCCCACCAGACAGTCCACCGTACATAAGGCAGGACTAGTCGAAGTGGGGTAAAATAGGAGAGGATACAAGGAGTTGGCGGGTTTTGAAAGGAATGAAATCACGGAATCTTAGAAATTGTTTATAGAGTAGTAATATAGAGTAGTAAACAGCGGCAACTCTTCCGGTCGTGATGATCATATATAGTTAGGCTAGGAGATCCCTCTTCCAGCTCCTATTCAGCCTTCTGCGAGTGTTGTCAGGCATGTTGGTTGCCGTACGATTGTGTTAAGGTGTCCGTATAGGTTATGGTGAAATCGTTTGTTGTGGGTCCGTATGTGTTCGTCAACTGTTGCCATTTTGAGGCCTGTATGTAAGGTAATGTTACGTTGATGTACCAAGTGGCTTTAGTGATAGTTCTAAGAGTTTTTGATTAGAAAATTTGTCAGTCCAAGGTATCGAATTAATTTAACTGAATTGAAAATTAGGTAATGAATTTACCTAAATAAATACTTAAATTTGTCCTAGCATTTCTTTAACAAATTAAGAATACTAAAACTTAATACCTATACGTCTAATCCATTATTAATAATCTCAAGCTTACCACTGCCTTTTAAAGTACTTATACAGTGTTAACAAAATAAAAACCAGGAGACATCAGGTGCCGATTCTAAACTTCAATTGTGATTTAAAAAAATCATTATTAATCATCATCCAATTTTTAATGGTATCTAGGGAAATTAAACCGTAAATTTAATTCCCGTGTTTATAAAATTTAAATTATTCTATCTCTTTTACAAAATAATCATTTACGAAATGCATCCAGGTAAGTTGTGATATAACGCATTAAAATAGAGCCGACCTTCGACATGCTGTAGACGTCATGCAAAGAGCCGCCGTTGCATCAGAGAAGAGAAAAGACACTTTGAAAATTTATTGTAAATAACTTATAGCTTTTTTTATCCATTTTTTTCCTTTCTTTTTTTCGTTTTTTTTTTTTTTTTTTTTTTTTTTTTTTTATACGTATCCAATCGAATCATCAGATTTCATGAAAGATCATATTTGGAAGAGATAGGAGGATTTTGATGTAAAACAAAGTCGAAAATTAAAAAAAAAAAATTGAAGTTTAATTCCCCAGTAAAAGGTTAAAAATCGGATGATGATTGATACAGATTATTTTTTCACAATGAAGGTGTAGATTCGGGGCCTGAAGTTTCCTGGTTTTTATCTGGTGCTCTCTGTATACAATAGGTCGTCCTCTAGACACATATAGGCATTATACAATTTATGAACATTTACTTTATTAGGTTTTTCCACCACATTCAGGCATCCTAGATCTACGGTACTGACACAGCGATGGGATTGTTAAAAAAATTAAGACATTTAGCTTTGATATTTTATTAGCATTGAAGATAAAAGATAATATTGATTACTCCCTCAAAATTAATTGAGTTTATACTATTAGCCCTTAAATGCAATGTTAAAGAAATTTATTCAATGATATTTTTAATATAATTTTTAAATACTAGAAAAAAAAACCGAGAGGCTGCGAGAAAAACAAGACCCAATATTAAAGCACACATCATGTCGGCCCGTGAACCCATAAATGTTTACAGTACCAATCATAATATTTTAAAAATATCTTCCCTTCGCAACGTAAACTGAATATTCTTCATTTTAATATGTATGAGCAAGCTAAGTAATTTGATTGTTCACGGGTGAAGGGAGAAGCTCAAACGATGCTAGGAGTAAGCGCTGCTTAAAGCCAACGCTCTACCTCTTAATAGTGGATTATTTTAGGGTATTTTCTTGCTTCGTTTATTTATAATATTCAACACTAGTTGTAATAGGAAAAGCAATGAAGAAAAAATATATAATATTACTCAGTATCTTGTAAATTATTTTCAATTTGAACTAACAACAATCTCTAAAAATTGCCAGATTTAAATAAATGATTTCACAATGGGATTTATTTTGAGAGCTCCTTTCGGACTTCCTGGCCTTTAAACAGCAACCTAAAAAATCACAGCTGAAGAATTTTCCAGCATCTTTTATATTCCTCTCCTTCCTAATAAGATCCATGCATTCAACTCCTCCTACCAACCACCTATTCCAACACCTGCTCAAAATCCAGTCCGATACTAGTTAAAGAGGGCTTTTTATGTATAACTCCCATAAATCGAACTTTTTTTAGGAACCTTAAATTTTTAATACAAAAAATTATTCTGTTTCTCGAATAAAAAATCCAATTAAAAAAAAAATAAAATGTAATTCTCATCAAAAAGATCCCTCAGTTTACGTGCATGACGTAGTGACATATTCATTTTAAATTCAGTTCAACTTTGCCTTTCTTGTTCTGAGCATTGCTTAAGGACATGACTTCGGTGATGAATTAGACGCAAAAAGAAATGAGAAGCTATTTTTAGAGCGCAAACAAAAATAAACTAATTTGTATTTACTTTTGCATATTTTTAATACATGACCTTATTAAATTATG